>BMAO01024835.1:0-50096 GCA_019973975.1 Trichonephila clavata
ACCCACTGTTTTTATAAATTTTATCTCATGATTTCTTCCTACTTGTATTCTAATTTTTTCTTCAAGAATGAGTAGAATTGCTTGATATTATTCAAATAAGGGAATTGATACAATTTTAAAAATTTTAAGTAGAATGTTATAACTTGGTTGGGGAATCCAGGTTCTCATAATTCGGTTCTAGACTTTTGTAAGATCCAATCGGCTTAAGAGTATATTGTAACTCATATTGAAGTATCATTTTAAAAGAACGATATTTTGCTTTTTTTATTAAAAAAATACTCATAAGAATTTATTTGGATGTTTCAGTGTTCTGCGTCATTTTGTAACTTTTTAGTATAGGTGTATATATTACGGAGTGTTTTGAACCAAATTTTGTTTACGTGCTTTTTAGCTTAGTAAACATTTCAAGGAACACTATTTTGGAATTTTAGTGTTATTTCTGTGTCGTAGTAAATTTTTATACTCATGGAAATCTTAATGTGTTCGAATTGTGTTGATCGTTTTCAGGTTTTAATGGATGAAATAGTCGATAATCATTATTTTGTCGCAATTACATATAGACATAGTGTGAAGGGAGAATAAAGGCCATTCCCTTTTTTAAATAGCATAAATAGCAACGGATATCGGAACTGAACAACAAAGAAAACTAGTAAATATAGTATTGAGACCACTAAAGCTGCCTTCGTAAACGACAAGATTATGCGCCATATAGCAGGGGTTCTTAAACTTTTGGGGTAGTGACCCCATTTTTGTAAAAAAAATTTTGTGCGACCCCATAAGCATTGCGCGAAGTTTATACACGCTTGGGTGCTTCTGTATATGTTTTATTTGTTTATTATTTTGCTGTAATGAGCATCCGTAATAAGTTTTTACTTGGGATATAAAGATATAGAAATTTTAATTAGGTATAAAAATATAATAAACATATATTGTAACTACACGGTAAATTAAACTGTAATATGTGTTTATTAAGTGTAACCCTTCTGAAATCCTCGCCTTTTATTAACAAAATTTCAAGATTGTAAGATTTAAGTATCAACTATTTCTAACACGGAAAATGATGAAAATCGCTTAGCATGGGCCAAAAAATACCGATCATTGACTATTAATGACTGGAAGGTGAGTTTGTGTGATGAACATTTATTTGTGCAGGCATATATACAAACCAAGTGTAGTTAGACGAAGTGGAGCTGAAACTTTGTTACCACATCATATAACAGATTGTAAAGCACTTTCTTAACAAATGTTTGGGGTTTTTTCCCCACAACAAATGGCCCTGGAAGCTTAAGCCCTCTTAAGTACATGATGAATTCTGTCAAATATATACAAAATATTATGTAGTAGGATTGTTCCATTCATGGAATCATTTGATGGAACATTTCAACATGGCTTGGTCTCTTGTCACAATTCGAAATTGGTCCTTACTTTTACGCGGCAAATAAAATAAGTGCTTGATTGGCTTGAAAATTCCCCAGACTTAAATCCTATTCAAAACTGATGGCATATTCTCAAGAATCGTTTCTCTAAGATGAATCACACGACAACAGAGCAAATGATAAAAAAGACTATACTAATGTGTTTCCAAGTTGAGGAAATCAAGAACATGTGTGAAGTCAATACCAAGACGAGTCGCAAAGGTCATTTCTGCTAATATACAAATAATATACATGTACTAATATACACATTTTTCAGTCTATTTAAGTTATGTAATGATAAAAATTTGAAGTTTTAGAAAAAATCACTTTTTTCCATTTGTCCAATAAATTCGAACAGTATAGTAGTTATTAAATTAATAATTTTATTGAGGAAAAAGTTAGTAATTTTGTAACAAATGTTTTATATATCCTTCGTTTAAAAACGATCCATCTATTTTTTTGAATTAGTTTTTGCTACTAAAAGTTATTGTAGCAGGGTAGTCATTGTTGCAAGCTTAATTTATAACCGATATTGCTAAAGGCAAGCCACGAATCCAAATTCTGATTTTTCTTGGGATCCACTTTATGGTGAGTAGCCAATAACGACGTCCGTCACTTATAGCTGTTTTGTAGCTCTTGAGTAACTTTAGTTTCAACTCGTGGAATTTAATTAAAAAGGAATTGGTTTAATCTCAAATTAGAGTTCAAATAGGCCACACTGGCTTAATCTTTAAAACTACTTATAAACTTAACATTGCGCAATGTATCTTTATATCAGTGCTTTTATTTTATTCGTGCTTGTTTTAAAAAGTTGGCTGCAATTGTCCATGACTCAGAATTGATTGCGATTACTTTTTAAGTGATAAATCATATACATACATGGAACCTAGCAGATTGGAAAATTTTATGAATCCTTGTAATACAAAAAATACATCGTTGTATCAAATTACTCTGGTTCTTTATTTGATGAATGATTCTTATATATTTTTCAAATCAATCTTTCAATTGCCTTTCTCTCTTGCAGGACTTCTTGCATGAAAATGCCGTCTGCGGACGTTGAAGACCTTCGCAAGGAATTGGCCACCCTTGGCCAGGACCATTTGCTGAAATTCTGGTCACGACTGACCAGCGAACAAAAGTCGCAGCTAGTCGCCGATATCCAGTCAGTGGATTTTAATGATCTCGCAACCGCTTTCAAAGAGACAGTCACTAACCGGGAGAATAATCAAAAGTTAGATTTGCTCCTGGAGCCTATTCCAGAAGAAATCCATGAAGGTCTCTCCCGGTGTACCCCGAAGCAACTGCAAGAGTATCAGAACATTGGTAAGTAACAGTGATTTGTTTTAGGAAATATGCTGTGAAACGTTTCTGATTGAGCCTGTTTCCAGTATCGTATATTACTTCATTACACCTATACACACACATTATTACATTGACTTAAATTGGTTGCGCATCTTGCCTTGCTAAGTGTGGTTCAGTGGTTATAACTATATCAATAATTCACAGGTAAAAAAAAAATTCCTTTTAGCCATGTGACTTCTTATGCTTTTAATAGTGTTCTATATACATATATTTACTCTTTCTCAGTCTGGTGCATAGGCCGTGAATTAAACCCGGGCCGCCCGCGTGACAGGCGATCTTTCCATTTATTCCAACAAAATTCTCTCGTTTCATTCATCATTTTGGTGCATTTGGTGGTTCAAAGTGTTCCTTGAGTTCTCTTATAGAATTTATAAACTAAACATGGTTATCTAAATCCTATAAGATCTGCAATAGTCTTTTGATGAAACAATAGCTGGGATTCACATCGATTCTGTGACGTTTGAGATAAATAAAGGACGCATGATATTTATTAATTTAAATATTTAGTTTATTTTAGTTGGAGCTATTAGTTACAGTATATACATTGAAATTATCAAAATATTGTTCAGGTTATTATAGTCCAAATTCGGTTGCTTGTGAGGGAGGAGGTTGCGTTCTGTTACCAGCGAAGTTTTCAAACCATCGCTTCTCTCTGCCCTCTCTAGGCTTCGGGATCATAGCGGTCGACCCCTTTATCCTCTAGTTACATCCGGTTCTTGGGTGGAGGAAGGATTCCTCGTGGTATCGAAGGTTGCGGGGGCTATGTCCAAGACCGCGCAATATTTTACGAGTGCAGGTGTTCCTTGCACGTGGTGAACATATCCAAAAAAGAAGCCTATTTACGGCTGTGTGGTGGGAATCGTTACAATTCTAGGCTGTGTCCTCCTTTAAAATTGTGTCACATAGAATTATAGAGATTTCTGAGTATTAAATCTTACGAATTCTATTTTTACGTATTATATAAATTATAAAACCTCGTATTAATTATCGTCGTTACTGTACAATAGTTTAGAATTATGTGATCACTAATGTATATCTGAACGGAGATGAATTGGCATGCTGAATATCTGAAGAAGTGATGTTATGTATATAAAATTGCACAAAGAGCCCTTCATAGAAAGTGCTGATTAGAATCCAAGTTCTGTTCGTTAAATGTTGGTTGTCTGCTGGTGATACAGTTATGAATTACTAGTTGAAGAAATGATTCTTTGAACCTTATTCCATCAAAACCATCGTATGTTGCTGACGAGTCATCGTTTACAGAGTTTAAAGAATGAAAACCATTTAAATGTTATTTTATAGCATAAAATAATTTATAGGATTAAAATAGTGTAGGATTCATTTCCGGGGGAAAAAAAGGAGAGTTTGAAAATTTTTCCATATCAAGTTAACAAGATGTTTATCAATAAACTTTTTTTTCTTTCAATCTGAATTTGTGATCTAACAATTATACTTATTTAATATTCTTTGTTATAACAAATTGCGAAATAATTTTCATACTTATGTTTGCAGGAAATATTTAATCGCGGGAGATATCAATTTATTTTATTTAACCGGTGATAATTTTTTCATAGAAATTATCACTCGTATTTTACATATAATTTCATCGCAGAATAATTAGTAGTTTAATACAATTTCAAATGAAAAAAAAAATTCATTTTTTTTCTTCTTTATTTTGAAGATGGTAAAATGTATTGATTATCCATGAACACATTTTCTAGCATCTTGATTTGCTATTTTCAAAAAGAACTGATGGAAGTGTGATTTTATGCACATTGCACCCATATCATCATGTAGAATCTGTTTTCGCTTAAAGGTAAGGGTTATATGTTCAAGAATAGCTCTTTTATTCCAAAGATATTAAATTGTTCTGAACAAAGCTTTGAGTCCCCCCCCCCCGAAACTACATGCTAATTCTAATAAGGAATGGGGGGGGGGGAAACGTTGAGTGATTGCCTTTTGGAGAAAATATACCCACTAAGCATTTTAAGTTACGTAATAGTGTCGAAGCAATTAAATAAACACTAGATAATAGCATTAAAATTGGTGTATATTGTTAATATACAGGGTAGAGGAAATAAAAGTAGCCCCGGACGAGTGGATGGGATTGTATGTGAATGTGTCGCGCACTCCAAGCTGTTTACTGAGTTTGCAAGAGCGGCTTGGACAAGGATCTTTTTATTTCTGATGAATCTTGGTTTCACCTTGGGGGTTATGTCAACATACAGAATGACGGGTTCTAGACAACGGAGAATCCGCGTGAATTTTTTACCATACACTATTGAAGGATCAGAAGATTGATGTGCAGTGTCTGCACACCGCATTATTGCTCCCATCAGATGGTAATTTTGATGCATTATATTTCCAACATTTTGAATCCATTTGTTGCAGGAAAAGCCCTACAGTTATTTTCATCAGGATGGTGAAACTGCTCTTACATTCCGCCGAAGCATGGATCATGTTAACACAATCTTCATTCATGACAGAATTGTTGGCAGAAGTCAATCTGGCCTCGGCGCTAGCTGGCCACCCAGGTTACCTGATCTGTCTGCGATTAATTTTTGTGGGGAATGCTAAAATCTGAGGTATATCGCAACAACCCGTAGTCTTCAAGAACTGCAGTAGGACATTGCAGCAATTTCAGCAGTCCAGCCTCGATCTGCCTACCGCAACTTGCTGACCAGGGCTCAAAGATGTTAAATGAGGAATGATGGTCATTTTCAAAATCTGCCATAATTAGGTTAGCGAAATATCTCCTTTCCTTTGCCGAGGGTTTTTTTTGTAACCTGGAACTTTTGTTTTTGTAACTCCAGGCCACTTTTATTTTAGGAAGGCTACTTTATATTAGGAAGGCTTTTTTATAAGAAAAAAAAAGCTTTAATTTCCCTTCTGCAAGCATCTGGAAGTCATTAAAATAATAATTCTTCGGAATATCTAATTAGCATCTACCATTACCCATTACCAATAAAATGCACGCCAATTGCCCACGTGTCTCTTCAGAGTGCGATGTAAATTAAAAATCAAATCAAAGCAATAAAATACATTCGAAAGAATTAAGAATCAGTAGAATTTCTATTGAATTGTCTCTTGATTTAAAGAAAAAACATTTGGTAATCTGAAACCCTACAGAAGTAACCATCATGTTTTGAACTGGACATAAAAACATTCAGAACAGTTAAATTATGAACCTTTAATAATAATTCATGACTCCTTGACTAAAATTCGATAATGCTGTTTCGATTATTGGTATGTTAATTTGTTATGATGAACGAAATTTTTTCTTCTCGTCCTTTCAACCTTAAATGGTCATTAGATGCGATTTCCAATTCTGCAATAATTTTTCATCTTCTCTGTTTACATCTATAGATATATCCATTCAGACATAACTAGATATGCTTGTTGTTGCGATGGTTACATTGACACATCTGCTTTTTTGACTCCGAAAGCGATGCAATAAATCAAGTTCGCCGGTTTGACAGCTTATGTATCTCTTTTTAAAAATAGCCTCATGCATTTTTCAGCTCTTGGAGCACCGAACTAGAACGCCTGTCCCTTTTATGGGTTCTTGTACTTCCACGCTTCTGAATTTGCTGCGATGTATCGATTACCAATGGTTTAGTGTGTCTTTTAGGGTAGCAATGGGATAAGGAGATTTGTGTTATCCGAATAGGTAATATCTTACGCGTAGGGTGGGTACTGTTGTATTTCGGAATGTAACAAGATAACTTTTTATTTTATCTACTATACTCATTTGATTAAGTTTTAAAATCTTTGCAAAAACGTACAAAAACATTTTGTTGTAAGTGAAAAAATAAGCAAAAAATAAATCATTTCATTGTGTCAATTGTTGATAGATGGATGTTATTTATCGATATAAATACCATACTCTAGATTTGCGTGACATAGTTTGAAGTACTGTACATATGTGTCAAGTAACATCGTTTTTTATAAAGCAGCAACACACGAGGAATGTTGGCAAAATGCCTAAGAGAACTGAGCTCACCCGAAAGGGGTTTAGAGCTACAAACTGGTTCCCCGGGAAACAACCATCCCAGCATCCAGTCTTCCTTGAACAAAATCTTGGCTTACATTTTTTACACAGGAAGCACACTGTAAATTTACATGATACAAATTAAAGATAAATTATGGATAGTGACGCTGAGTGTGCGGGCCTGGGCTCGAACCCTGGAGAAGGAATGGATGTTTGTAAATGTATAGTGCCCCTTCGCGGCATGGGAGAACTCTAAATAGACGCCGAGACGCAAATCCACTTGGGAGGTTGGTGGAAGGGGAAGGGAGGTGGGAGGCCCTGAATCCCCCAGGGAGTTTTCCCTCAAAATTGGGGTGAAACCGAGCAAAATCGCACTGTCACCTGCATGGTGCTCAAAGCCAAGACTAATGACAGGCATAACAATCTAGTCCTTAGCTGCGATGAATTTCGTGAACCTTGATCTGATGTTACTGTCGATCAGGTGGCAAAAGTAACAACAACGCAAAAATAAATTAACGAGATACATATGTAATTGCATAACGCAAGAAACATAAATAAAAAATAATTAAAAACACATAAAAGGTAAGAGAAGGAAAAAGAATACACAATATACTCGAGCGTTCTTGCAAATTCATCAAACGCAATAAAATATCATGTGACGTACTTCGTAATTTTGAACCGTGGTCAACTGATGAGAACGACACCTGAGCTAGCACCACCCTCACCTAAGTACTACACCATGCCTTTGAGAGGCCGCGGTAGCATAGTGGTAAAGGTAACGTATTCGTGGTCGGGGTGTCAGGAGTTCGAGCCCAGCACCATTGATAACCCGCCGTGTGGGGGAGCAATGCACGTTAAATTTGTCGAGAGCTCGAAGTCCTCCCGTTGGTGTGGTAGTTAAGAGAGGGGGTGCCAGCTCGTGTGTCGTCCTCTTCACTTGACCATGGTTTAAAATTACGAAGTCCGTCGCCAAAAGCCCTCATGTAGCTGGACAGTGCGACGCTAATATGCACTCACCGGAGGACTTTGAACCGCAGCAGATTTAATGTGTATCAGCCACTATGCACTGATAATCTTTAATGGTACAAAGGCTCGAACTCGTGACACGACGGCCAAGTGTTCGTGATCATAACTACTAGGCTACCGCGGCCTCTCTTCCTTTGTTAGACAAATTTCCCATCGGAATAAATGTGGTTTAAGTACTTTAGTTTCTAACCTACTATTGAATAAGCTTTTTTAAAGGAGAAATATTATGTTTGAAATGTGAGTTTCTGTATTTTCTTTTTTGGCCTGTTTTCTTTCAATCCGAGAAGAAATGAATAATTTCTAAAACTCAAACTGTTTCTTATTACTGGTTTTGCTGCTTCCGCTTTGTTCGGAATCCAGAGACCTGATTACGGTGCCCCATCGGTTATAAGTGTACTGCTCCAGCAACTAAACTGCTTTGTCCCTGAAGTATTTTTAATGATTTAATGAAAATAAAATAAATTATAAAAGATAAATTTATCCACTATTCAGAATCGGATGTGCTTCTCAACTTATTAAAAGTTCATTTAATTTATGGAGTTGGTGACAAAATATCAATCTGTAGTATTTTTAAAGTTTGCGACTAATGGACAAATGATTTAATTCATTTGACGTCAGAATCACACGATAAAAATTCAGTTGCGTTTTTTCAGCCAATCATTTCATTTGCCTCACTGTTGCAATCTTTTTTGCAAAATTTCTTTCAAAAGTATATATAAATTGCCATTTTTTTTGCTGAAGCTTTCTTTCAAAAGTATATATAAATTCAGTCTCTGTTTTCAGCCAATTATTTCATTTGCCTCACTGCTGCTATCTTTTTTGCTGAAGCTTTCTTTCAAAAGTATATATTTGTTACCATTAATAGATAAATAAAATGCACTTGAATATAAGAATGCCCTTGATAAAATGCACTTGAATATGCCTTTTTAATATAAGAATTAAATAAACATTTTGTAGATTCTTAATACTTGAATATTTATCCATTTACCAAATTTGGAACTGTATCTGAATTTTACAAGTACAACAAATACAAGTCTGCATCAAGGTTGCGAATTCGACCCTAGCCCAAGTCGGTGGATTTCATGATGCAGACCAGCGGCCATGTCGTATGATTATACGGCATGTAAAAGATCCTAGAGTGTCTGTTTGGGTTGGGTGCTCTCGGCAAAATTAAATCCAAGTACTGGTTTGCATCGTCAGATCTCAAGTGCCTCCATCTGTCGAGGAAACCGGGCGTCAAAATTACCTGCTGCGATTGGTATCCGTCTATAGGGTGCTGCACTAAAAAGAGATACCAACTCCTGAGAAATGTGCTAGGTGGTCAATGGTAAAACACCAATCCGCAGCCCATTAGAAATGAAACAAATACATGTCTTGTGTCAGTTTTGAATTCAACGAAAATCACGTGGTTATATTTATCATGTGATCATCATTAATTTAGACCATTGTTCTAATTAGAATTCTTAATGTGTTTTACATTGGAATTCATACGTTTTAATGTATTAAATTCGCTATAAATCTTTTCTGGGGTTTCTTGCCTTTAAATAATTAATAAGCAATGCACATTTTCAGTATTAAACTCTTCATGTTTTATAAACAATACATTATTTTTGGTATTGTTTGTGATCTGTTTGTGTTTCATTTGTTTATATAATAAAAAAAAACATTGTGAAATAACTTAAAGCATATGTTTCCTGCTGTTTTCATCTTTCCTCCAGCTTTTCTCTCCTTTCCGGGTTTTTCTTTTTCTTTTTTTTCTTTCTTTTTACCAGTTGAAGCCGAAACGGATTAGACGCGTTTAAAGGTCACTACGATCTTCTAGTCATAGTAAGTTTATTCAAGCTAACAATTCTCTGTGTATGGATTGTGTGTGTTTTCGAGAAAATGAGTTTTGACCTGTAAGTCTAAGTATTGTTTTCTCGGGAGTTTTCATTTTTTTTTTCTTTTGAAGAATTTTATTTTTAAACTTTTTACATTTTTTTCATGTGCCTGCGCAAGAAATTGATATGGCGAGTTGGTGTGAAAATAGTTTCTGAACTACAGATTTATTGAGCTTATTTTTGTATAAAGACTTAATGATTGTAACTAATTTTTATGGATCTAGGTTATTTTTTTAGACTGGAAAGAGGATTAAAATAATGTGCTCTGGTTTTTTTTATTACAATTGGTGCATTTCGATTGTTTTTTAATTGTTCTAATCCTTCATACTGTTTTTCATTAGTTGTTTTAATGCTTATACCTTTAATATACTTATAGCCTTTGCTTTTTACAGAAAAGCACTCCGTCTATTAAAATCAGAAGACAAAGATTTAAATAGATATGCATGCTATAAAACTAAGTATCAGTTTTATCTATTGCCTTGTATATTCTATCTTGCATGAAAGATCTTTGCATTTTATTATTTTAAATTGGTAAAGAATTTGAATTTTTTAAAAAAAGATTTCATTTGCTATGCTTATCAATAAAAATACGGCATTTTAAAATCTGTTTTGACCTACTTTAAATGTTTTCCCTTGGAAATTCATTTGAATGAGATATTTTCCAATACGCTTACCCTTCAAGATTAAAAAAATTCTCTCTCTCTTAGATCATAACCACTTTTATCGGTTTTCTACATGAGCGGTATAGGTGTACATCTTTTTATAGTTTTTTGTATGCATGACGTAGAAAGGGAAAGAACACCGTCAAAGTACTATAGGAAAGCTATTAAATCCATTTTTCGTTGCTTATAATAGCATAATTTTTATAATAAAGCTACACTGTGCAATATTACCTTTTTACTGTTCTATAAAGTAGTACATACTTGATAACTGCAGTATATATTTTTGAATATATCTAGTATACGCGAAAGGTACTAGTATATGTCATAAAGGAACGTTTTCCATTTGCTTTATATCAGAAAATCTATTTTTTAAAAATCCGAAACATAAATTTACAATTACATTTCAGTGTCCTGAAATTTCGTAATGAATATTGTATATGCATATATATTCATTTCACTTCTTCCTTCAGTGAGAATATGAGGAATACAGATTGCGCTTACAAATTAAAAATTTTTTAATCCAAGTACGTGTTTGATTGTAATTTATCGTTATTTATGACACAGTGAATATTTTAATAACATTATCGGTAGTGAATATTGTTAAATTAAGTTTAAATTTCAGCAATTCAACATTTTTGCTGACAGTAGGAATGTCGTCTGTTCTCTTTTTAAGGTCAAGGTAAATCGGATATGTAAATTGGTGTGTTCCACAATGCATTCCAATTATTACCCAGTAATTATGTTAAATAGTGCGTATAAATATTTCTCCCAAAGAATGGATTTGTGATTTTTCTCACCTTCAAATACTTGTAGGTAAAATGATTCTAGGAACTAAAATTTACGAAAACCCTTTTGTACATATAAAAATGCTTCTATAAAAATGTGAATATAATAAATTTATTTAAATGAATATTTTGAATGTAATTAGAAACTATTTAACATTTTGGGTATAATCAATAACAGCCTTTTAAGAATTCTTCACTGCGTACGATTTCATTGCTTGAGCGATTTCTTTTCTCAGTTTGGTATTTATCAATGAGAATTTCTTTATTCGAAGATGATGTAACTGTTTGAATGCATTATTATTTTTAAATTGAAGCAATAGAAAAATCGGATTATATATTTCCACACAAATACTTGACAAGAAAAGGATTTATTTTGGATTTATTTAATGATTAGGCAAATCGAAATTATTATCAATTTACTTTTACTTTCTATTTGACATCGGGGCTTTCTTCGCAATCTCCCTATATATATCTTGTTCAAATTTTCAGTCGTTAAATACATTTTAAAGCGCTTATTTGAGCTGAAACTTTCTATACACGATTGTTTTGATTGACAATATGATAATTTAATTACAAATAATTAAAATTAACTGACTGAAACTAATTATTTAAATAATTACAGACACAGTCACGTTGGCTTCAGTTTTAGCGCCTTTGGGTCAAAACTTTAAAAGATTTTTTCCCTCACGTTTTAAAGCATTAACTGAAATTTTATATACATAATTGTTTTGGATGACAATACGATACTTTAATGATAATTAATAAAAATTAATTGCCACTTAATATTGTGATTCTGTCATATGTATATGCATATTTATATTAATTGAAAGAATTTGATTAAAAAGTAAAATAAAATTTTTCTTAGTTGACCTAAGTAAGAATTGACTTAAATTTTTTTTTATATTACTTGTTAATCATATTATTAATAGATTTGAATTTGTTTTTAAAATTGTACTAAACAATACTTAATTTTTTAAACTTTATTTGTATATTTTTATTTTTATCTCTCCTCCTACGTGTCAAAAAAAAAACAATTATCTGAACTCATAAAATATCCTTTCGTTGTATTATAGAGGAATAAAATGTATTTTTTCATGCTCGTATATCTTTCTACCTGAAAAATGTTAAGTGTAATCTTAGTTTTTTAGCTTAATGTGAAAACAGCCTTGATGGAAAGATTAGTGATGTTATGATCGGTTTCTTAAAGTCCCAATAGATAAGTTCTTCAATTTTGACTAAATATTTATATATTTACAAATGCTCTTCATGAAGTGATTTTGAATGTAAAATAGAGATATAATTGCTTTTGAGAAGCGAAAAAACTTGTTATATCTGCTTTAGCCATGAATCGCCTCCAGCACTGATAAACCCTTTTCAGAAAAGCCGATGAATTGAAAATGTAGTAGCGCTGTGTGATATCATTTTATGGGAAATTTTTTAATGGTGAGAATAGTAAATAAACACTTTTCGTATGTGATGGTTTAAAGTGGAATCGCTTATGGCGGCATTATAGTGTAAATATATTGACTAATCTAATCTTTTTTGTGTTAGTTCCAGAATTTTAACGCATTTGAATTGAATTATTAAAGATTAGATATCTTATTAAAAAAAAATCGGGAAACTGGATTGATATTTTTATGTATCTGAACAGTTTAAGAAAAATTAATTTTATTGTTGAAAATTTTTTGATAATGGACGAATTTTCTTATTTAGTTTGAATAAAAAGCACCTTAAAATCTTTTGTGTTTTCTGGAGTTTTTAACACAAAAAATAAGATCCAAATGTACGGGTGCGCATTATATGCCGGGTATAAAAATGATAGTTTTAAAAATGAAAAAAAAAAAAGTTTAAAAAAACATTAGAGTTCTACATAGATCGGAATACAGTTTATTTAAATGAAAAGACATACCTAATGAACTTAAAGGGTTGTAGCTCTAGAATTTTTTCAAAATCCTGAAATAACACTTGGAATATATGACATCAAAACATAAGGACCTTTTTCTCGTACATTTCAGGTTCTTTTACAGAAACAAAAACAAAAGAAACGAGCCTTACAGTAGTCGCATACGATGTGTAACAGCTGACATGTTATCGTGGTAAATTCGCAATAGCAACTTAAATCCTGAAAAAATGAATCGAGTATGATTGGAAATAATTTTCTATGGAATAATTATATCTTTAATGAAAATTTTATTTAATTAACGCAAGGAGTAATGCAATTTTTTATCAAAAATAATTATTCTTGTTCAATTTGGGGAAGAGCGGTGATGATAATTTATGATAACTAAAATATGACACATATACTTGTGTTTTCAAAGTATTTAAAAACCGTGTGAAAAATAGCGTCAATAACAGTACCACTGTTAGTTGTCGAAACATTTCGATTTGTGTTCATTTCGAGCTTGAGTTCATCATTCAAAAAAGCTATGAGTGGCTCGGCTTCTAGCAAACTGAAGTTAACTTTAAAATCACCACTCAAAATCATGGGAAGCGAGTGAGTTTTTTTTTATAAAAAAGAGCAGAACCACCTTCGGTATATAGTAAAAGTAAAAAATACAGGAAATCTTTAATTTTTTGAACCGTTTGATTCGGAGAAATGTATACGACCATCGAAATCACTGTTTGTCCATTTTCAAATAAGCATTTTGCCGCACATATGTCCCCAATATCTTGATTAACAATACCCAGTTCACTCGTTTGACGATAAGTAATATCCATATGTTGAGGCACAACATGCGAGTTCTGTTTACGATAGATCGCAACACCAGCTGCTCTGTGGCCCGGTCGTTTAAATTGTACGCAGCAATCGAAGTCGGGTATCGAAACACGTTCGTCATTGTCTAACCACGTCTCTGTCTAAAGGACGTAGCTTCTTCTCTGACCCTAAAGTGATAAAACAAAAATCCCACGGCCTAGACCACAGGGGATGGGGCATGGCGGCGGAGCCCCTCCCGAATGAAGGAGAAAAACAGAACTTCACTGAATAGCGCGCTACCCCAACTTCCTGTAACGCATTTCCGTCCCCTTTTCACGAAATCACTCCCACAAATCTCCAGCAATCGAGAGGAAAGATGTTACACATAAAAAAAAAAAAGACGCGTGTTATACGGCGAATATACTTAAAAGTTTAAAAAATGCAGCCTGGAAGAATAGGTGCACGTTTTTCAACGGAGTTTACGGTAATCTAATTTTGTTTAAAATTATTTTAAAAGAGAAATTATATATATATAAATATTATTTATAATCAGTCGTGTTAAAAATAAAATCCAAGTATGTTTGTGTAACATGTTTTTTAATTGATTTGCCAGAATCTAGAATTATATCTGTTTTTTAGGGGGGGGGGATTTGATGATTAGATTAAATTATTTCCGTTGTTTGTTTATAAATTGCAATAATTACGTTAAATTCCGCCACTCGCGTATGATTTTATTAGCGTTTTACGCATGTAAGGAAATTCGAATCGAAGCCATCTGCATGTACGCCTTTGACGCAACACAATTCATTGTATTCTAGACAGTGTTGCCTTCTTGCTAAAATTTACGCGTCTCATTGTCGGTATTTCTCCATCTGTTTTGTTTTTCTAGGCATTCGTAAATGGAAATTTTCTCCTGTTGAAACACATTTGTGTACCTAAAATTATTCTGACACGTGTCTGTTTTCGCCCCAAAAAAGTAAAGATATTTTATATATAAGTTACCTGTATATGTGTTTTATGACAAGTAAATATGCTCGATATAACTTTAAAAAAATTAAGATAATTCAAATACACTTTAAAGCTCTCTGTTGTCGTGTGCGTATCCTGGGATAAATATAAAAGACGAGAAATGGAAGAACAGGAACATACACTACAAACAGGAGAATAAAGACATTTATTACAAACGATTATCTCGGAATGGAACAGAAGGGGTGCGCTGCTTTCCATTCGAAACGGGAATCCATTTTAGGCGAAAGTCCGACTTCTTTTTCCGAAGATTCATCCAAGCCTTATTCGGGATTCGAGCCCGAGCCCACTCGGTTACAAGCCTAGGGTCATATCCACCGTACTGGCTGGGCGGCAAGCTCTCTGTTGTCAAGTAATTATTTTCGTGACTAGTGATATCCAAATCAAGTCATGGGTTCGAGTCCTGTGTCTATTAAAGACAACACTCCTTAATAATAGGAACTGTTTCATATTAAATCAGACTCTTGTATTTGAAGTTATTTTTCGGCAAGATGTGAGAATTTAGAGTGATACCAACTCCTGCTCCCTGTTGTTGTCCAATGGTGTTGTATTTGAGGTTCATTCGAATATATTGCCCGCTTCATCTGATCATCTACTTTCTCTGTTGGCCATGATTGCTGAGGGGCCATGGTCTTGGAACTCGTGGCCGGTGTTGTTTCTGTTTAGTCGTAGGTGTAGACTTGGTGCCTTTGAAGATCCGTGAAGAGAGGCTGATGCGTGTGTTAAATGTCTTAGATCAAAATTTTTACATTGGAGCCATGGGGAAATTTGGAAAGGAGAATGCCAGCTCGGTTATCGCTGACTGAGGTTTGAAATTACAAAGTTCCCTGATAATAAATAGCCCTCTTGTTATTTGAGTGCTAAACAATCTTGCTTAAACAATCAACTACCATTTTCTTATTTAAAAGAATTACGAAGTTTCTTCCCCAAAAGTCCTATGTGTAATTGATAGAAAACGATATTTTTGAAATTTTTGTGTGTGTAGAATCTGGGTTTGTTGGCTCTTGGGATTTGTCGTAAATCCTTTAAAAAAATTCAGAAAAAATTAGTGACGTTAATAAAGAAATTAAACCCTTATCGTAACTAAGCTTATCATTTTTCTTTTTAAAATAATTATTTCTTTAAATTAATGAGAACTAAATTTTATCGCTTAGATTTAATGTGATAAACGCTGTTGAGCTGTTTTTTTTATATTGTATTCGATGCGAGTCTGTTTCTTTTAAAAAGAATTCTAATTTTCTGAAATTTGAATGGTTTATAATTTTTTTTATATTTGTTTGTGGAGATATTAGTCTTTATTTTAAGGGATGCTAGAAATCTATTAAAATATAAAAACGTAGTTATAAGTTACTCACCTACACGAGATCTAAAATGCTGTTGAAGTAATCCAAAAAATTTGTATTTCGTTAGCCAGTATGAAATAGTTAGTATTTCTATCATATTTCCTTCTGAAATTCAGATTGAAGATTGGTTTTAATTTCGTCATTGAAGAGTTGTTATCTGTTTTGTTTTTGTATTTTTTGGTTGAAATTGTGTAGTTAATGTTTCTAAACCTTTTCTTCTTCATGTACTTTATCATTCATTCTACTTTATCATAAAGAAATCCAAGTAAAGGACCAAGATTCATGGGATAGTATGTCTTTAATATTTTTTTATAAGGAAGTTAAATGCTTGCAACTTAACCCTTAGGTGCTGTGTATGTTGCAAGTTAGTTACTTGAAAGTTCCCATCATTGGTCATCTTAGTTTTTTCCAGCATTTTCCCCTGCCTTTTCCTCCAACACCAATAACGGTTAAGAAACCACGCTTCGAAACCAAAAAAAACTTACTCTACTTTCTCCTCCACCTAATAACAATGCTGCAATAACTGTTTTTTTCCCCCAGACAACTATGTCACCACCAATCTTTCACTTTCTAAATCTTGCGGAAGTCTTGACTGCAGGAAGAACTTTCTCTTGATTTTTTTCCCCACTCACTTTTCCCGTCTTGCTACATTTCTGGTCTTGTTCCCTTACCCTATCCGACCAGTTATTATAATGGCAAAGCTCCGTTACATGACGGTTTGGGACAAAAAAACTCGTTTTTATCCATGGAATTTTCTTTTTTCCCTTTTTACAGGTAGCTATTAGAAAGAATGTGCCGGTTCTATCCGAGGGGTGGGCGAGGTGGATTTGGGTTACAAATTTGGGTCAACACTCAAGTCTAACGGGTTCGAAAAACCAGCGAGTCGTCTCTCCGCGTAAGAACTAGTACTGGCTCGGGGTTGTTTGGGTTTTTGTTTACCGAATCCTGTCCTTTTGTTTGTTTACATTGTTGTCCCTGATGATTCGATTAACGGGAGACGATATGACGTATTATTCATGAGGAAGGAAAATAGGTTCTGCCTGCAAGGATCTAGGTATATGAAGGTTTTGTACCAAAGAACAAGCTGTTGTGCAGTGTTGTCGCCAGTGGCAATGTCATTAGAAAGTTGTCTGGAATTTGTCTTTTGAAAGTCCACCCAGTTTTAATTGTATAGTAAACTTTTTTTTAAAAAAAAGTGTTACACGTTTCACTTTCATTTCCTTTTTTAAAAAAATTGTTTATTCATTGTTATCACCATGGTCACATTATCAAAAGGTTGATAAAAATAAATAAAAATGACTTTGTTAGACCTGTTCTATATTTTTCAGAAATTAAAGAAAAGATTACCTGTAATGTAGGGGTGTACGTGATGTACGCAATATATGATCTAATTTTTTAAATTCTGCTTAGTCATTAACTATGCCCTGAAGTTATAATAGTAACCTATTGGTACAATACATTAGGAAGGGTAAGCAAGAAGCTTGGAGATACTTTGTAGGTTAAGTGATATGAAACTTATGTTGAATTACTGCAAGAAACATCAAACTCATTTCGAATTAAAATTTGGGTTTGTGCATGTAATGTTCGAATTTTTATTTCTCTAAGTTAAGTGAATCCTAGGGATACAATGAATTGAACAGAGTTGAAACAATCTGTCAAAATATTTACATGACATGGATTTTAAATCTGAATTTAGTGCAGACTGAAATTTTTTGGAAACGCCCTTAAAAAAGAATCGGAAAGCGAGGTCATAATCAAATTTGATTTACTGCTGTATATGTGTTCTTTGCTGTATTATTACTTCTGATGCTTATCCGCAATTTTTGAGTAAAATTTTTTCACTTTGTGTGAATTAGGATCGCTTTAATTATGTCCGAATCTACATTAGTACACGTGGATACGAACATTGTCTAATTATGAATTTTCTAAATAAATTTGTTTTTGGCATGCACATAATACTTCACTTACGAATCCATTTCGATTTACTTGTAAAAGTAAGAAATCGAGGAAATGAAAGTTCGCAAGGAAAAAGTAAAATCGTGGAAAAATCGTATTCAGTGAAAAGTTTAACTGAATTCGTAAGTCAGGAATGTATGTTCTTTTGTTTTGAGAATGAAATGGTGCCTAAGCAGTTTTCTTATACTTATTACTAAACAAAGCACTCAGTTCTAAAACAAATTCAGAATATTAAAAGCTTTTACTAAAATTTCTTCACCTTTTTGAAATTTCTTTTGTTATACTTTAAATAAATGGTAAGATCTATATGTATTGATTACGACTTTTTATGTTATGCTGATTTGTCTGCTGTGATTTGCTTTATTCGAATTAATTGAAATAATTTGATTTGTTACTTAATACCAAGTTTTCCCTCGACTACCATTTTTTATTCTACTTCTTTTCTAATCTCGAATAGCTTTCGGCAATTGATATAGTACTAAAACTTGTGTATAGATATGCTAAATTTTATATTCTTTTAAAATCTTGATACTTTTTTCTTGTAAAGTGGGGAAAAAAAGTCACGTTCATTTTATCCAATACATTTTATATCGAATAAATCCTCCCATGACTTTAGAAAATAAGATACTATTTCTTTTTCAATGGCTCGACAGCCCTGGGTGGGCCCTGGCCTTCTCCAGAAGTTTTCTCCAGGTATCTCTACTTTTGGCAACTGTTTTCCAGTTTTTGACCTTTGAAATATTTAGGTCTTTTTTGGCACAGTCAATCCATCTTAACGGGGGTCCATCCCGAGGTATATTTCCCATGGGGTTTGCCAGAAAGATTTTCTTGCAGCAATGATCTTCATTCATTCTAGCCCGATGACTAGTCTATTTAAGTCTCTGTAATTTGACAAATTTTACAATATCAAATTGTTTGTAAATTTTGTAGAGTTCTCTATGATCCATTCGCTTGGATCCCACCAAGAACGCAGCGCAAGATCTTTCTGTCGAAAATTCCCAGAGCTTCCTCATCACGTAAAGTAGGTACTACTTCAGTATCGTCCTTTTCGCAAGAACAAGCCTTTAAATTATTCACCAGTATCCCCATGTAATGTTTAATTACAACACAACGGCTATGTCTTTTTTAATAAATAATATTGAAATAAGCTGTGGTTAAGGATGTGTGGGTTTTATTTTCGATTTGACCGTAAACAATTTTGAGACATACCGTGGGCATTAATTTTCATGCGGTTAGTAGTAGAATTTTCTAATGATATCCGCTGACATGTCCTCGTTTTGTAGCCGCGGTTTAAATAATATCTGTTCTGTATTATCAAACTCTCCAATATGATTTCTCTGCAGAATAGCTCAATTGCGGTATTAATCCAACTGTGAACCAAATCATAACTGACTATTATATAAAAAATTAAATAATGTTCGCATTAAAGGAATCAGAAATGTGTCAAGAGATTTGATATTTGTGTTCATCGTATTTCAGTGTAATTTCCATGTCCAGTCGGACTCCGATTTTACGAATTCATCGTGACCGAACACTATTTGTAACATCGGGATAAAAAAAAATATAATTTTTTTGCACTTACCTATTGAAAATTCTATAACAAGCAACTACTCAAAAAAGATCCATATTCAGAAGTTAAAAACTTTTGATACAGAAGCTAAAAATACTATTAGCGAATTATTATGCATTAGTTGATTGGAAATTTTAAAATACTGACTGTGTGATAGATATTTGACAATCTTTTTGATTCATGATTCAAAAGAGTTCTTTTTGGACTTCATGAAGAAAAGACTGCGTCATTTACATCGTGCTGCATAAGGTATTTTCTTGCAGTTTTAAGCATTAGGAAATGTAACAGTTTTGATAAGAGTTTCTTTCTTAATTTCTGCATCAGAATCGAAATTCATTGGCTCCAATAAATCAACAATTACCCAACTAGAGTTGCATTGGTAGGCCGTCATCAAATGTAAACCTTAAAATATCCTCAGGGTTATGGAATGCGGTGAGATAAGAAACAAATTTCCTCATCTTTTCAAAACTCACACGAAAGGTTACATTCATGATTCATCTACACCTGTATAGCCTAATAATGGGCTGCACCCTTCGCTGTCAAAATTTGCTTATTACAAGAAAAAAAATTTATGTTTTGTCCAAAAAGAATGTCATTTGAAAAGAAATCTCTCCTACTTTTCTAATCCAAACTAATAAAACAAATTTCGGTTGTTGAAATAATTCGTTAATTCAGGGTTTATGTATTATTCGTTAAGTAGAGGGGTTTGCCTCCGCTTTAATGGGCAAAAGAAAAAAATTCATTAAATTATGAAATTCATTAAATCAGGGGTGGCCTCGGTAGCCAAGTGGTCAAGTTATCGGACTCGTGGCTGGCGTGTCATGAGGTCGTGAAGACCCATCGTGTAGGGGAGCGATGCTCGTTAAATCTGTCGAGAGCTCAAACGTCCTCCCGTTGGTGTGGTGTGGTAGTTAGGAGAGGGGGTGCCAGCTTAGGTGTCGTCCTTTTCACTTGACCATGGTTCAAAATTTCGAGGTCTGTCGCCAAAAGCCCTCGTGTAGCTGAACAATGTGACGTCAATATTTTCTCGTTAAATCAGGGTTCGACTGTATTTTCAAACAAGGCAGTCATATTTAAAGCATCTGAATATAACATTTCTATAACTCGGCATTTATACGGAATATGATTGTTGAAATATATAGTCTATACCTTAAAATTACATCTCGGAGGAATGGAATTTAGTAAAAGTACATTTGAATTTAGTTTTCATCAAGTTTTTCGATTATAAAACGTTTTTGTAAATGACATATATTCAAATGCATTTATTTATTTTTGCTTAAAGTGCATATTATTTAATGAGTACTGTTAACAAAATATATTTTTCCTCTGTAGGCCTCCGAGAAATTTCCGAGGGACGAGTGGCAGCTCTGTTACTAGCCGGTGGTCAAGGAACCCGGTTGGGAGTCAACTATCCTAAAGGGATGTACGATGTGGGTCTTCCATCTCGTAAAACTCTCTATCAGTTGCAAGGAGAGCGACTGCTGAAGCTTCAAGAACTAGCGGAAAAGCAAACTGGAAAGCGTGGCACAATACCCTGGTTAGTCTCGTGATGTTTCAATTGAGAACAAAGTAATGAAAAACGCAAATAGATGTTTTCAAATAAGTTTTTCATTTTAAATTATTGATTTCGGGAATTGGGACTAGATCCTAATCTTTTTTGTTTTAATAGTATATTTGAAGATCCAGATCAGATCTGTAAAAATTAGAACAATTTATTTTTTCTGTAGAATTAATCTTGATATTTTTTAATAATTTCTTTACATTTTTTTGTTGTTTTGTTGAAAGTATTAATATAAATAGCATTGATCAGCTCAAATATTAGGAGTTTTGATTTTTTTTTAGTAGTTTAATAGCAGAGATTTGAAAGTAAGGAAGTTGAGGTAAAAAATATTTCTGAACTGGGATGAAGTTAGATAGTATGGAACACATATTTTACTTATTCGAATGTTTTGCAATTTTTAAATTTCATTTAACAATTATTTGAAAGCTGTTCAGAGTTTTTCTTTTTCCCCTCCTTTTAAGGAAGAAAGAAAACATACAATATTCTGAGATTAAATGACAAAATGTCTTCACAATTCGAATTTGATCTAATTTTCGATACTTTGCATTTATGTTTCTATAAATTATGGCATCAAACGATACGGTGCAAAATGTTTAATTTTTTTTGTGGTGGTAATATTTCAATTCTATTCAAATAGTTTTGAAATTTAGTTCAAAGGCAATATTTTAAATAAAGTTTAATGTTACAATAAGTTGTTACAGAAACTAGTTTCACATTTCATCGATATAAAATTTTACTTAATATTCAAGGTAAAAATTTATGTTTCACCTAATATTTGAATAATGAGAAAGGTATTAAACAATGCAAATATAAACTGATAGCTTTAGCTTTAAGAAGTATTATACAAAAGTTAAACTTTAAAAAATATGCTAAATTAATGAATTATGACTTAAAAATCAAACTTTAAAGATGCTATTTTTAAAAAAGAGGAGCTTATATTTTGTAAGACTTCTAAAAACTGAAGTTAATATTGCATACAGTATCTATTCCTAGAAATCAAACTGTTGGTTTATGATTGACATTTTTTTGTGCTTGCATTATGTGAACAAATAAACATGATTCGTATGTATCTAAAAATTTAATTAAAAACTTTATCTACAAAGTATTTTTTGAAATTATCTAATAAAAAAAGTTGTATCTGTGTTCTGAGGCTAAAATTTTTTATTATGTAAATTATAAATATATATGCACACATGCAGAGATTTTCCTCATAGCAGGACATTTAGATGAAAAGTAATATTTAGCTTTTATTGCAACTTCGTTCTTTTATGGTGTTCTTTATAAAGGTCCTCTTCAAATAATAAGTTATAATTCAGCTGAATACTTATTTCTGAAATGCTAACGATACCAATTACAGCTATTTCAAACACAATTATTTGAATGTTCTTACCGAAACATCCCACGTTTAAAGATTTTCTTATAATACGAAGTTGGATTGCAATACAGGAATAAAATTATTTCAACAATGATTTTAAGAATATATATATTTGCATAAACTGCACATTCATTTTTTTAAAAAATGGAATAAATCTCTGATTATTTGTGTAGTCATATTCATTATGTCCTGATTGTAAAAATTCTGTAATACTTACATTTTAATTTCTGGGTTGTTTTATTGAATAGGAATTTTTTAAAATTCTTATAATATTTTTGAATTTATGCCATGCATCGTAAACTATGTGTTTATAAATTTTAAAATGTTATTAATCGTATCTTTTAAATAATGTAGGTACATAATGACAAGTGAACACACGATGGAACCCACCATAGAATTCTTTGCTAATCATAACTATTTTGGCTTGCAAAAAGAGAACTTGGTCGTCTTTGAACAATACATGCTACCATGTCTTACTCAAGAAGGAAAGATTATTCTCGAAACTCATTGGAGAATATCCAAAGCTCCTGGTTAGTGATATGCATGAAATTTGCTTTAGTAATTTTGAGTTATCTATTGTTTACGTTTATGTGTTATTCTTTTATTTGCAATGTACCATATTAAATACAACCCTATGCATCACTTTTATAATCTTAAGTTTGAATTATTTCAAGTTCATACTCTTTTAAAAAAAATAGAATTTAGTACTTTTCTATTATCCTGGAACTAGTCAAAAATAAACAAAGGCGCCCTAAAGGCTGAGTACCGTGACTTGCGATTTTAATCTTTCTATTCATTTCGTAACCATTTCACTAGATTCTATTTTAATTCATGCTCCTATTTATCGCCATTTTGTCGAACTGAATCTATTACGTAGCTGTTACTATCAAACTCACGAATACCAAACAGAAAAGGCGCCGTTGGAATCCTTTTTCCATCGCTGAGGTATGGAGTAAACTTGGGTTTTATCATTTTTTACGCATGTATAGACTGTGTAATGCATTTTACAATTTGGTAATTACCAAATGATGAAACTATTGTCAATTTATTTAAAGATAGAGGAATCGTCGACAGATTTTTTTTAAAAATCGCATAATGAAGTAGAATTTTGGTTCGAACCAAAAACCTATATGGTATCATGTCTCTCGGGGATGTTATCCCTCAAGATTGTACGTATTGGCTTCGCTCCCCACCAGTCTCCTTCATGGTGCTCAAAGCTGTGAGTAAAGCAGCAGACATAATCTAGATCCAGAGTGTCAAACTCAAAAACTAACTTTGGCCAAACAAAGTTTTACTTTAGGTGGGCCGCAAAAAATCAATATTCATAGTAACGTAGGTACAGGGACGTCTTAAGGTAATGGGCCAGCTGGGCCTCGTCTCGTTCTTGACTCAGCCTTAAGATCCTAACTCTAATAATTGTAACGGTCAAATGTTATTTCCGGTTGTATCCTCCGAAAAACTGGGAACTTCGTACGATATGTAAACTTGATAAATGTGATAAGTCATCCACGTACAGGACTAGGTCTACCACCATACACCATCATTACTTATTGAGTGCAATCGGTCGAGTCGGTTTGTGCGATTGTAAAACATGCACATTTGTTTTGATTTCTGTTTGTACAACGTGTGCTATGTACTGTCTACTTAAAGGGGGCATATAGGTGGCACCTACATTTCTGTAAAGGCTCAGGGCCTCAAGATGTCCGTTCGTAGGTACCGTATTTACCTAATTGTGGTATATTCAGAATAAATGTACACGTTTTGTTTATATATATATTTTTGCGAACTATACCATTCTTATTTTTATGTTCTGCGTGTCGGTTTGTTTATTATATTGTGTGCCGGATATATTGACCGGGCCATAAAAATGCTCGTTGCGGGCCGCGAGTTTGACACCCCTGATCCCAGACCCTTGCCACGATCAATTTCGTGGGCCTCGATCTGGCAATGCGATCAGATGGCATTAGTAACAACTTTCATGTTGGGAGAGGGGGAATAAGATTGAGAAAAGAAGCATGATTTGATGACTACGCATTTCACTTTCATCAATGCTATTGAATGAATTTACTAAATCGGGCATTGATTTTAATTGAGTTTTGCAAACAACAAATGGTAAATTGCCCACTACACTATTGTAGATTGAATAAGTGCATGGGGAGGCATGTGCTAGCTCTTTGTGTGTGATGTCTCTAAATAAATTAGTATTGACAATTCATTTTTTTAAATTTTATATTTATATATAGACTTGATGAAATTACTAGTATTTTCATATTAATCCTATGCCAGCGATTAATTGCCAAGGATTTTACAATTTAATGATGACCTATTTGATCTAAAAGAAAAGACCAAGTGCGCGAATTTTTTAAAAAGTCTGATGCCGTCCCAAGGACAATAGCTAAGGATTCTCCCGGAAAAACGAAAATTTGCTGAAATTCGCTAATGGCACCAATGGCATGCGGTTAATATGGAAATATCTAGTTACTTTATTAATAAATACTTTTAAACTCGTTATTCTTCTCGTATTTTTTTGCCTTTTGAAATAATCTTATTTCATACTTTTATTCTTGGCGGGGAATGGTGTACATGAACTGAAAGGTACCCTGAATTTAAATTGTCAAGAATAACGTTAAATATTTTATGTGTTGAGCTATGCTGTACGTATTCTCCGTTGAATATTTGAAAATTTCGAAACATTTTTTTTCTTTTTTTAGCAAAAATGCTATTTTGCTTATAATGTGTAAATGACTTAAAATAGCCCCTCTCTCTTGTGTTATGTCTTCAAAGTAGTACAAAACATCTGGTAAAAAACCTAATGTATTAAATGTACGATTGGATGGTAACCCTAACACATAACAGCAGCGTTCACGAACATTAAATGGAATCGTCCAGATCTAATCGGTAATCTTGCCATTTGGAACAGTCAATGGACATAAAGAATACCAATTACAGTTTAATCCATCAAGATTGATCCATAGTTGTTTTAGTGATTAAATGGTCGGAAAAAGAAACCTGTTAGGGAGTTTTCACTGGATTAATTTTTCCTGATTTGGGAATGAAGTAATTTCTTTCAAAGTCTATAATTTTGTTCAACCTAAAAGTTTATCGATGTGTAATTAAATTGCTTTTTTATCTCGTAAACTTCTTATATTCTAAGTATCGCAAATATTTTCCATTTTAAATTGATTTGTTTTTAAAACTTTGATATGAATTCAAATAATATTTGTCTTTATAAATGTATAAAGTGTTTAAAATAATCAACATTCAAGTGTATTAAAAAAATTCTCATAATATAGTTAATAATTTCAAAAATATGCTATTTTTAGACGGCAATGGAGGATTATTTCGGGCTCTTCGTCTTCGAGGCATTTTGGATGATCTAAGCAAGAGAGGAATTAAGTATGTCCATGTCTATTGTGTGGACAACATTCTGGTCAAAATGGCTGATCCAGTATTTATTGGCTATTGTATTAGCAAAAACGCCAACTGTGCTGCTAAGGTAAGTGTTTTTGAAGTTCTTATATTATTCTTTTTTAAAAAAAATCAGTATTTATTATTATTTTGCTTTGTTCAAGTTAAAATACGTAGATTGATAGAAAATGTTGTCAAAATATATATAGAGAGAGATAGAGAGACGAATGGTCAAAGTTTGCGTACTCGTGGCTGTTGTTTCTATCGAGGGCTGAATTGCAGAGCCGGACCTGGTTTCACAAATGACCAGGGGAAGGGGCTGATGCATGTTAAATCTGAGCCTTGTGACTGAGTCCTTACGTTGACGTGGTTACATTGTAAGTTTGGAGATGGGGGTGCAGGTTCAGGTGTCGTCGTCCTCACTTGGACCATGGATCAAAAATACAATATCCTCGTAAGCTTCAAAATGCGACGTTAATAACTAATAACTTACCATACTTTTTTATTGCTGTTTTATCCAATTATTTGTAATTTCGAATATTTACTATGAGTGTTTTAAATATTTTTATAACAATGTAACGTCTTACTATTTACATAAAATATTTCGGAACTAATTTGACATCGACACGCTACTCGTTTTTTGACCACCAGTTAATTGTTATAATGTAATATCATCCAAACTTGGCGAAATTTTGCAATTATTTGGCGGAAAAATCCATAGCGAACTGATATTAAATTAGTTCCAATGTTTCTTGATTATGATATAGTATTTTTCAATCTCTAGATTTAAATTTTCAAATGAAACCAAATCATTTCGCATATTGTTCAAACTATTACTGCTTGTTAGCAGGTGATGAAATCTCATAAATTAAAAAGATGGAGTTAATTGCTTTTTGGAGTGTCCCACCTATCCACCCATGGTACTTTAGAGCAAAGCCATGTGTTGGTCTTACCAACTCATTATTCCTAGAAAACAGACAGCTTTTTCACGCTCTATGAGTGTCTACACCGAAGCTGTTACCTACCAACAAGGTTGATTTTTTTCTGAGTGTCTTTGGTGCATAGCAGATCAAGCATTTCCTGCTTTATATACTTAAATGGTGGAATTTCACTGTTCATGCGAGATTTTAGGACCCTATCTTATTTTTAGATTTCTTGGGAAATCTTTGGTTTTATGGAAATAGTGCAAACATAGTTATACCATCTGGGTTTAGAAATGGCAACAGAAAAGAAAGTATGGTACTTACGTATTTTCACAATCTATTGGCGACATTATATGAAATGAAGCACCTGGTTGCCAATTCAGTGCTTACGACTCATAGAAAATCCGAGGTTTCCAATTTGGCGATTGTTGCCATAATACGTAAATACCTCGAGCATTTAAGCCGAGGGGGTACAGATGAGACCCTAATTCTAATGTCAATAACCTATGCTTGAATAGACTGCCACAACTTCGGTCTAGTTTAAATTGTGAATGATTTAAAGAATTCCAATGTATCTTTTTACTAATTTTAAATAAATAAAAATAGTAGAGAAACGGGCGTGGCTTAGGAATGAGAACCAGCCAATGCTCATACAAGAAAACAAGACAAAGTAGTACGAGCTACCATTCTTTAAATAAGTCTTCTATATCATAGAGGAATGATTGATATTGTCACACGTTTATCTTAGAAATTTTGTTGAATATATAAATTAGTCAATAACTATATCCATATTTTTTTGTTTAGAAAATTTCATATTTAAGGAAGTACTTGGTTTTTAAAAAATGTAGAAATCTCCTGTGCATCTTCAAGGAACTTACTTGGATATTCTTAATATATGATCAAGTAACTTGAAATATAAAATGGCAATACTTTGTTATTTATTTTATACAAATATTTTAAGTCAGTACTTAGAGTGTCATTAAAAGTATAGAATTACAATTTTTATAAATTTGAAGTTTTGCAAATTATTTTTTATAAAAATTTCTACTCAATTTTATGTTATCGATCTTGTATATAAAATTATGCATTTATTTTGGTACAGTAACCATTCTTTGTAAATGGAATACAACAGTATCAAATAATGACAAATGTAATGAAGCATTATTTTAAATCTTAAAGAAAGTAAATTTTTTAAGTGTGGAATTAGTAAAACTCTACAATGAATTTTTTAAAATTGCCCTAACTATAAGTGTTTTGCTACTTGAGAATTTTTCCTATATTTTTTCATTGTATAATTAAGTAGCAAAATATTCTGTAATTTTGTCGAACTATTTTTTACTCCACGTCAGTTGAAAAGAGTAGTTATATTTCAATATATGCTTGTGTATTTTCAAAATTTTTATACTTCTGCCGCCGTCTGGGAATATAAAAATTGAATTTCGTTTATGGGCACACAAGCATTTCGAATATATATTTTTTATTTCTTAAATTAGAAAAAAAAATTTTTAGCTAGAATTTTTTTAAAAACAAACTGTTTCTGTAAATTATAGTCAACCAGTCAACAAAAAGAATCAAAAGTTTTTTAAAAAAAAACTATGATTTTGGATATTTTTAATGAAGTAGCAAATTCTTTAGTTTAATGGATATTTATTTGTAGTTCTTTAGAAATTCTTCAAGTTTTTTAGTATTTATTTTAATCATGTGTTGGTAATTACAGGTGGTGGAGAAGGTTACCCCTACAGAAGCAGTTGGTGTTGTATGTAGAGTAGGAGGCAAATTCCAAGTGGTGGAATACAGTGAGATCTCCTCCTCCACAGCACAAAAACGAAATCCAGATGGAAGGCTCACATTTAATGCTGGGAATATTTGCAACCACTTCTTTACGGTTGATTTTCTCCACCAAATTGGATGGTACAAACTCTATTTTATATTTCAGTTGAATAATATTAATTTCTTTTACAAAGAAAAAAATCCTTGTGTAATGCATGCTATACTTCCAAAACTGAAATGTAGATGCCACCACATTATGGACAGATTTGTAACAGTAGCCTGACCTTGCAACCCTCTGCTTTTAATGTCAGAGGGCTTGAATTCCAATCATTGAGGCTATCCCACCTCGTTGTTCAGTCCTGGATTATATTTAAGCTATTTGCTTTAATTTGTTCCTCTAAATGTTTTCTTTTAAGCATCCTGTGTCTGTCCTTTTTAACTGTGATATTTTTTATATTATTAAATGTATTATTTTACCCTGAGATCTTGTTCATTACTTTTAGTCTTAACCCAGTTATGACATAAAGAAAGGTTACGCTTGTAATATCAAATTTATGTATTTAATGTAGCAATTACATGTTTGAAAATGAATGAATTTTGAGAAATTGTAAAAGGTATTGTTAAAGAAAAGTGGTGTTGATTCTTTTTCGCTCTTTGCTGTAGTATAGGCTTTGTGTTCTGAAACTTTTGTACAAAATTCAAAACTATATCCAGTAAAAACTTAGAAAAACTTAGATTTTAGAAATAAAAATTGTTTCAGATTTTTCTTTTTATGAAAAAAAATATTTAAATTATACTTTTTAAAAATATGTTTACTTATAGTTTGGTATAAATTGACTAAGTTGTATTACTGCATGGAAAAAAACAGAAACTCTTGATTTCATAGTGTAAAGTTGTTTTTAATTTTCCGAATGTATGAAGGTTTAGTGATATTAAGAAAGTCATTCTTGCAGAATGTACAAATATTAAATGTTTTTATTGTGTACATTCATTTCTTTTAATCCAAAACAGATTTTTAATGCATTCAATATTTTTTTAAAAAAAATATTCTGCTAAGTTCTTTTTCAGACATAGGATAACTTGTTTTTAAAAATTAAAGTTGTTAGATATTTTAGAGGTTCTTTTGCAACTACTAAAAAGAATTATGTATAAATAATAGATATTAAAGAATTTACTTGTCTTTTTAAATAAATTTTGTAAACTGTATATACACATTTAAGAGTAATTTAATTGTACTTAATTCAAGCGAATTTGATTAAATTCTAATTTTACTAAATATCTTATGAAAGCTATATAGGGTTTAGTGATTAAAAAAGAATGCTTGTTCAAATTTAATTCTTAATGTAGATCAAATTTGTTTCGGTAATATCCTGCTGTCATGGTTAAGTAAGATTTTGAGGATTTTGTACAATGCTAAATATTTACGCATTTTGGTGTAAAACTTTATAACATGAGATTGTTTTCTCTTTAAAATATTGAAGATATTTTTTTTATTAAATATATAAAAATTGAAGTTACAATGCAAAAACTATAAGTGTTTTTTGTGTGTGTGTTTTAATGCGGGGTGGGGAGTGCAATCATATTTTATTTTGTATTGTATTTCTGCATTTAAGCGAGAGTAGACAATTGAAAACTTTTTCAATTTATCCTACACTAATTTAAATTCTTCTTTCTTTGAACATCTGAAAGGGGTAGTAATGAAAAAGACAGTTTACATTTTTAAATGCTAATTTATTTATTTATCAATATTAAATGGATATTTGCTTATTTGTTAGTTTTTTTCAAATCATTGAAGGAATAATTTAATGTTTGAGATTGATACTTTTTATTGTTATAAATTTACAAATGTGATAACTTTTAAAATATCTTCTGTATTAAAATGGGATAACATTCCAAATTTAATAACTTTATTTACAATCTATTAGTTTTAATCTATATTTTTTCATTCTAAAAGAGTTCAATTTTCAGTGGTGACAAAAAGTTGAAATACCATGTAGCACAGAAGAAAATTGCATACGTTGGAGAGGATGGAAAAACAGTGAAGCCTTTAAAACCCAATGGGATCAAATTAGAGAAATTTGTTTTTGATGTTTTTGAGTTCTCTGAGTATGTATTCATTTTTTTTAATTATAATAAAAATTTCATTATTTTGGATAAAATACAATTAGCAGGATGTTTTTATTTCATGCTTCAGTTTTTTTAACTGATTTTTTAATATTAGTTAACATTGTTTTAAGGAGTGTGCTTTGAATCTTTCTTTTAAATCTTTTGAATTTTTTTTTCTTGAACTTTTCTTGGATTTAAAAAAAAAAGATGGGTTTTCATTTTTATATATTTGTAGACTGAAAAGTTTTCCCATTTCTTGGAGTTTTTCTTATTTATAATCTTAACAAACTTCTAGCAATTTCCCTTTTATGATTCCAGTGATAAAATAGAAAACTATTATATTTCTGGTCACTTTAACCAAGAACATGTGCAGGGATTTAATTTACGTATCATAGTTGAGCCTCATGTAAACAAACATCGCTTGATGAATATAAAACATTTTTATCAAATGTGTGTGCTACACAAAATAATACTTCTTCCAAGGCTTTCGACTGTTATATTTACCTTTAAAATGCAAATGATTGAGTAAATTTTACAGTATTTTACTAATGTAAAAAATAAAACATTCATTGATCAGATTTAGATTTTAATGTTTCAATACTAACCACTAAATATGCATTAGCTATTTTGCCTTTTCTTTTTTATTTTATATTCAATTGTTTAAAAAAATATGTATTGCATACTTAAAACCTCTTGAATGTGTCAGTAATAGTATTTGCTCATGTGAAAATAGGGCATTCTAGGATTCAAAAGGGGCCCGCACTTTTGATTTAAAGAATGAATTTTATAAAACTGTATATAAAATATTTCTGTGTAAATTTTTACTCTCATTTTAAATTTTAAAAATAATTATTCTGGATATATTCTCAGTTCTTACAGGTTTTTAATTACTCAAATATTATTATAATAAATTTTTTCTATAAATATAGAAATAATATAAAAGTCAAATGTATGGCCATTAACATATTTTTATACTTTAAAAATGCCTTTTTTTTAAGTGTTAAATTGTAATCTGTTTTATGTGTTTTTTACTTAAAATTTTACTAATTCGATAATTTATTTTTTAGTAAATTCGCTGCTTGGGAAGTTCATCGTGAAGCAGAATTTTCACCTCTTAAGAATGCTGATGATTGTGCGAAAGACACACCAACAACAGCCAGAAATTCTCTCTATGCCTTACACAGACAATATATTCGTGATGCTGGTGGGCGGTTTGAAGATGAGAAATGTGATAGTTTTGTTTCTGTGTAAGTTTGGTAAAAAAACTTTAAAATATTTAAGTGCGAGAAATTTGATTCTTTTTGTTTGTATATGAATTGCTTATTTAAAATACTTGTTCATGATAAACTTATTTCTGTAACATATATCAATAGGAGTATTCCTTCATAAAATTTTGGGTTTTGATGAGAGATTGTTAAATTTTTTCATTAACATGTAATTTATTTCTGTAGATCTGCATCTTTCAAAGTGAGATGTAATCTCAATTTTTAAAATATATTTATATATGTATCTGAAACTGCATGTTTTTTGCAAGGAAGTATTTTTAATATAGCTGTTCAGTTATTTCTTTTATGTAAATGTTAGGAACAATAGAAAATCTATAATTTTTTAACAACATTTTAGTCATGGACCTGTATTTTTTCCTACACACATTTTTATTTTTGTGGCCGCTTTACTCTTTCAACAGTATTTTTCATATAAAAATATAAGTTTTTTTTTTTGCTAAATGGGGTTGCAGATTGGTATTTACCATTACAGACCTAGCACATTCCCCTGGAGCTGGTATCTCTTTAAGTGCTGCACCATACAAGTGGATACAAATCGCTGCAATGTAATTTTGACCCTCAGTTTTCTCCTCAGACCTGAGGTCTGACGATGCGAATTCGTATCAGGAATTTAATTTTGCTGTGAGTACCCTAGCCAAACAGGCACTGTAGGGTCTTTAACCAACCACATAATCATACAACATGGATGCTGTTGATTTTCTGCATCATGAAAATCCTCAGACTTCTGCTGGGGTCGAACCCACAACATTAGACATAGAAGGCCAGCGACAAATAAACTACACCACCCAGCCTGCAAAAAAAAAAAAATTGAAGTAAAACAAAAAAAATAAATTGAATTATAAATATAAAAAAAATTCGAAAATGGGTTGGTTGATTGTGTCGGAGATTCATACATGACTTCTAGCCATAAATTGAAAAACCAAACAAAATATTATAAGTAAGCTCATTGATTTTTTTGTGAAACAAGTGTAATATTTGGCCTTTTAATTTTAGGGATTTGGCTGTAGATAGAAATGAAGACGAAAAGAAAGAGTATGTATATGCATTATTTTTTCTTAAATTTTTGTAGCAATGTTTTTTAATCTTAATCTCTTTAAAAAAAAATTTTTTTTTTTAATAAATTTGAAATATTGAATTTAAAATTTATTTTTAAATTAAATTTTGATTTAGTCACTAAAGTTTTGAATTATCAATTTCTACTTATGTCAGTGAACTTATGACACATTATACATACATGTGGTCAATACTTGATTGATAACTCATTTTAGAAATGTTAAGAATGAAATTCAAACTTGTAATTTCTTTAAGTTTTCAAAGTTGTACTAATTTATAAAATGTACGGGATAAATCCAAAAGGGCTGGCAAAATTTGGATTTTTCTTTGATTGAATGTTTGTTTTATCTAACGCCTTCATAAATGAAAAAAATAAATAAATGTTAATTGATAAACATTTAGAAGCTATGTTTTAAAATAAATTTTGAGATATTCATAAAACTTTTTAAAATAATGCTTGTATTTACTTACACGTAAAATAATATTTAGATATACCTTAATAATACTTGTACTTACAGCATAGCTGAGGAGAAAAATGCTGTTGGAATTTGTGAAATTTCTCCATTAGTGTCCTATGCTGGAGAAGTAAGTTGCATAAGTTTAATGGTTATTTTTTACAGTATTTGATAAATTAATATTATAACAATACACATATGATCTATAACATGAATTTATCGGCAATACTTAATAGTTTATTTTCTTTGGAAGCTTTTGAAACTTGTTTAGTAAGCTTTTTATCATTAAAGCATTTCAAATTATTTTCACATGCCTCTTACTGCAAACTATTCATGATTATAACTAAATTTAGATGTAAATCACTCATTTTTTGTATTAAAAAAGAACAAAGACGTCTTGTTACAATCTGTATTTTTATGGGGGGAAGTCATCTATAATATATATAATGTATAATAAAATGCCTAAAATTATTTTTTTTTATATAAACTAAATTATATAAAAATGTTTAAACTGTTTATCAAGTGTTAAACTTTAATTATGTCTATTACATTTTGCTTTTATGTTTTATATCATATTATCATGCATACTAAAATTCTAAATATAGTGTCACATAGGTTAATACAAATATTGTTATTTGCAATATAAAAATTAATAATGAAATCTAAAGTTTTTCTTTTTTATTTTCAAATATAAATTTATGTTAAAATGACCAGTGCCAGTTTAAGCTCATTTCTGGCCACTGGTGGATCGAAATTTAGTACCAGAAAACCTAATTAAGTCCATTGGGCATCTGCCCCAAGCACCTAATGGATAAATTGGCACTGAAAATGACAGAATATTACCAGAAAACGTGACATGCTGTAAACATAAATTCAAGTTTTTTCCTATTTTATCACATTTATTGAAATCAGGAATTATGAATTTATGAATGCTTATGCAGATTTAAAATTAAGGAAAACTGTATTTTCAAATTAAGTCACTTTTTTTTTATAACTGTAACATTATACAAATATTAAGTTGTAACAGTTAACAGTCCCAAATAAACTTTTTCAACTGTTCTGTTCAGTTTAAGCACAGCAATTCTTCCAAAACTTTTTCAAAGGATCATTTGAAAATGTAATGGAAATTGCAGTTAATATTAAAATCTTGCATATCTGTACATAAACTTTAAAAGTGGGGAATGCAGTATGAAAAAACAAATATATACTGTGGAACCTCATTTAACAAGCATTCCTCATATTTAGTAATTAGCATTACAGAAAACAACTTGTAAAAAAAACTTGCTTAATGAAGGACATTTTGTATAAGTGTTGGAGGGAGAAGCTCCAGATTATGTGCCTTCTGGACCAATCTGTGTTAAGCGCTCATTCCTGTGTCACTTATGATTATATATTTTTCAAAATTTGTGTTCAGACATATTTGATATTTTTGTGCAAAATTTAATAACCCTTAAAAATAACTGCTGAAGAAAAAAGCCTCAAAACAGCCATTAGACAAGAAAAATAACCATAGAAATTTAGCATAAAATTATTTAAATACAAATATTTGTAGAGCTGATTTAATATACATATGCAATCTATTTATATCAACAATTCTATTATACTTAAGAGCTAGAATATGATTAAAGGAAATAGTTTAAAAGGAATTAAAATATATCTACATAAATGAAACTAAATATTCTCAATTATGCTAAAAGTTTTTTTTTTTTTTTTTTTTTACCTGTTTAAAAAAACAAAGCTTATAATGAGTAGGTCCTTTGAGGAGGTAAAAGTGATTTTTGCCAATCTCTTTAAAAAAGATACAGGATCATCAACCCTCTAAGAATTTAAGGGAGCCATGAGTGGTTTTAGATGATTTAAAGAAAGGAAGAAAAGGTGTCATCACAGCTTTGTAAGGCACAATGAAACAATAAAAGACATATAAGTAGCAGAAAACATCATCAGCAATTTAAGAAACTTGTGACTCCTGGGGATTGTCTTCCATAACAGGGTTATATTTGTTGCAAAACTAGTCTCTTCTGTGTGAAAAGATACTGAGATAAACTTGTATAAGAATAGAGTATAATACATTCCCTCGTCACAAGCCACTTCTTTCTGCTGTTTTGTGCTAATGTAAGCAACTCTTTAAGAATTAAGCTTCCTTATTGTGTACCATTAAGATACTCCAAGAATCTTCAAGAAATAATATGATTTGAAGGTCTAATTAGGCTTAGGAGCATGAGACCTTTTGGCTGATCTGATCAATGAAATTTTGTTCCTTTTGTAAAAAAATATTTACTTGAGATAAATCTGCTACTCCATGCCTTGCTCTTCTCATCTCCATGCTTGAAAAATTACCTCTTTAAAAAAACATTTAATTCCATTTAGATCTAATTTCTGCTTCTCAACACCACTCAAGTACTCAAACTACAAACCATAAGTTATTTCTAAATTTATGGACTTCTCCACTAAAGCTCTTTTTAAGTATTTTGAGATAATTGAAGCAACACTTTCACTCAAAGTTTAAGAAACTAAATTTTCTTATTGATTGCTTAAAGATAGGCTTGGTTATGAAGAAGAGGAGCTTCGGCTGGCAAACATTGTGGAATGTAATTTGAGAGATCTGAAGCACACAATACCTTTGGAATCTGTTATCAGTGAGATTGCATCTTTGGCCAAAATAAAAGTGCTGGAGTTAAATAATGATATTGACGAGCTGGTGGAAGAGCACAGCCAAAGACTTCAAAAGAGCTTATGCATTGTGTTTAAAGAAAGACATTTTGGGGAGAAGAGTTTATTGGAAAAGATAGAGGGAGGAGGTAATAGTAAAGGAAAAGTATGAGGAAGCATGGAAAACTGTTGTATTGTACTTTGAGAAAAATCGCCCTAGTATGATTTTAGCTATATACACATTACAAATATATTTTATGCTAACACTAAGCTGTATTTTATGCTAACACACATATATATTTTATGCATTTTTATCAATTTTAAAGAATTGGAATAAACAAATTTTTGTAGAAAGTATTCTAATAATAAAAAATTATGTATAAATTGATTATTTCAATTATTTTCCAGATGGTTGAATTCATATTTTAGCTTGGTTCATTCTATGATCTAAGAATAGAGAAATATGATGTGTCGCTTCTTAAGAACGTATATACAATTTTCTTTTAAACATATGTCATACATGAATTTTTTAGAGTTTTTAAAAATAATTTGAGGGAAAAATTGTTTTGCTTAAAGAGTATTTTGAATATTTAGAACAAAACTGTAGAATGACTTATAATTGTAAAGTAAGGATCCACTGTACATATATTCCTCTGAAATGATATATTTAGAACAAATCTCTTTTAGTATCATTTTGTACTTTTTTAGAATTGAAAATACTACTGCAACACTTAACAAAAATTCTGTCATCACTAACCAATTATGAAGTATAATTATAATAATTGTATTAAATATACAAGTGCTAAAAGCACTTAATTGTGAAAGAAAAATGTAAAATTCTATAGATTAATCTTTATTTTTTTGTTTTTGCTATTAATATCATACCAAACTTTAAATGTTATTTTAAAATGTAGAAACATATATAAAATGTGGCTTTTCTTTGTGGTTCTTCCCTCTTTGGATATGTTTTGTTAATGTTAATTGTACTTGGGGGATATTTATGTTTATCATTTTGCTGGAGTAAAATTGATAAACTTGGAAGGTTCTTCTAGGTATAATGATAAAGTTTATTGTTTCAGTTTTAATCTGTTTTATTTGATGTACATTCTTTTTAAAACTACTCCTCTTCTTGAAAAGCTGTAAAATAATTTTAGCTTACATTTTATTGCTAGTTTGAATTGATTGGCTACTGGTAAATGTGATTATAATCACAATTTTCTCATTGTTTCTTTTATTATTTATGTATCTCTTATTTAACAATCTATATAAAGCATTTGGCATAATTCCGCATTTTGCAAAATTATCTTTTATTTTCAATTAATGTATGGAAATTACTAGTAAAATTACATTCTTATATTTTACAACATAAAATTTCTACTAATTGTATTACTTAATGGTAATATTGCTCTCTTTGTAGGATCTTGAAGAACTTGTTGCTGGTAGGACTTTCAAAGGACCTGTCATCATCAATTCACCGAGAGAAGAGTATTTGAAAAAGGATACCAATGGAAATGCTGATAAATAAAAAGAATATACTGAAAAGTTTATTCTTTTGTGACCAACTGAAAAAAAATGCATTTGTGATGATTTGATAGTTCTATCGGAATCGATGTATGGGGTTTGTGCTAGAATTTTCAGGAACTGCAGTTTTGTATACATTCCATCTTTTGCAGAAAAATTGTATCCACTAAAGAGAATAGTCTTGGATTGAGAATTCTCATTTTGGATATGTACTGCATTGCCTAGAATTGTGTTGTAATTTCTAATTTGTGAAAAGTTCTGTATCAAGTTCATGCTAAAGAAAATGTTTTTTAATTAAAAATTTTTCAACTTGAGGAATACTTCTTAGTGACTGTAAATTGTAGTTTCAAACCAGAAAAAAAAGTTCAAATTATCATTGTAAAATTGTTTTAATGTCAAATTTTCTCAATTGTTCAAAGGATCAAAACTGTGTATTCAGTTTTGTTGTTGTACTTATTTAAAATTGAAAATCATATTTTTATTACCTTTGATTTTATTCAATATATTGTACTTTAAAACTAAGAATTTCTTCAGTATAGTTATTGGAAGGGAAATTTTTGAAGCGCATAAAATAATTGTGTGGAAATTCTGTCTTTGTCATACTCAAGTATGCAATTGCTAAGAATTATGTTGTATTTGTTTTTGTGAAATTTTATGTATAAATTTTAGACTTTGTTACTTAAAGGTCATTACAAATTTATTACAATGTTGCATTTCCTTTTTTGCATTTGCATTGTTTTTAGTTTAAAAGTTGTACTTATTGTAGAAATCAAAATTTTCATCTTGTTGAATCTTGTTTTATAGTTTGTTAAAAAATTTTAAAATTATATCTTTATTTATTAAAAGAAGACAGTTTTTGTACAAATTCTACCTTGTATATGATTGTACATTTCTCTTGTTTAAAGCACTTTTTGAAAGCTATGCAAAGAGATTATTTTTATAAAAAAATATTTTTATATACTTGTCAATTGTGATTTTAGAGGCAATTAAACATTTTTGAATTGTATCGTAATAAAAACTTAAATAAATATTTTAAAGAACTTTGTCTTGCATGATTTTTTTCAATAAGTGTAAGAAAAAAATAATTCGATAAATAAAATAAACGTTATGAAGTATATGAACTGTCACATAAAAACATGCTATGTATAATTTTTCAGATGTAAAATTGATAAAAAAAATACAGTTCTTGAGCTTTTTGTTTGTCTTATTAATGAGTTTAAAAGGTTATACATCACTTAGTTATGGTTATAATTTTAATGCATCTGGGAGAATCGGACACTTTTTTGGTGTATGTTTTTTCTGAAATGTGGTTCAAATACTTGGAAAAGGAATATACTTAGCACACAGTATTTTGTAATTTGATTGGATTACTAAAGTGATCTTTTAAAGTAGGGTTCCTTTAATTATTTTTAAAGAGCTTTCTAAATATTGGCTATTTTTCTTATTTTGAAGGAAAGAAATGTTAAGATGAATATGCTATACATTTTTTATTATAATTTAGAATCTTCAGGATTTTTTCTCTTTACAAATAATTGTTTGCTTAATATATTGAAATTAATTTATATTGGATTAATTTTCAATTTCTTAATAACAAAACAGTTGCTTTCCTTAGTCCTTATGATTTGCACCATGTTCTGTGATGAAAAATGATTTTAATATTGTGTACTAGAAATTTACTCGTACATGGACTCTTTCCATGACATTGAACACGCATGCACATTTTATTTGTCATATAAATTTTTTTAAAAAATGCTTAAAGTATATATTGGGAAATTTTGTAACATTAAATTTTTTATTCAATCAATAGGTCTTAAAGATTCTTCAAATCTTTAAGACCTATTGATTGAAAGACCTAATCAAAGTCGATGATGTTTCTTTCCTAGTTTGTTAATCTTTTTCATTTGCTACACATCCTCATTTTCCAACTTATGGTGTATTTTTATTTATTTTATACTTTGAAAATATAATTAATCTGTATATAAATATACTTATTAATTATAAATAAACTTCTTTTACAAATATATTATTTATATTTAGTGTTTAAAGCAGATATTTTAACATGTGTACGGCTGCATATTGATGTACAGTTATATGATTGTAACATACCAGTATGTGATTTCATTCATGTGGGAAATTATTAAATCAGTTTTGAAATGGATACAAAGTCCAGTTATATTTGCAAGTCAGAATTATGCATTTGAAAAAATTGATCACACAAACCAGGAATATATCCCTAAAATATATAAATATATTCATGGTATAGTAATAGGACATTTCCATAAAAAAAATTCTAAATTCTTAGTTCTAATTTCATTGTCTTCGTGATTACAAATTTCAATTAAAATATTGAACAGGCCATTTATTATATTTTTATATAAATTACCAGCCTTCCTTTTCATTAATAAATTGTAGTTTCTTTCCAACTTTGGTTATTTAAAAAATTTAGCTTGTTGAGGTACTGGTGGTTTGTGATTTGAAGTTGAATTTTTTACATCAGACAAGATTTAAACATGTTTAAAACTTAACAAATAATTTATTTTGAATTATTATTCATTTTTAAATGGAAGTAACACTTTTTTTTTGAGTGATTAATGGAATAATTACCATGCAACATAAAAAAAATAGTAATCATATATAAATAAATTAAAGGCAGATTATAGGTATAAATTTTTGTTTTCACTTGGTTTGAAGAATAGCAATGCGAGACAGTAATACAAAAGTCTAGTATATTATTTAATCTTACGATGTATCATAGATTTCAACTTTCCTTGTAGATCTAAATCAGAGGTTTTCAAACCTTTTTGTCTCATAGACTCCTTGCCATGTTTTTCCGTTTTGGGTAGACCCTTACTTACCTAATATTGTATTTTTTCAAATTTATCAACGTAAATGTCTTTTTGACAGCTGATATAGAGCTACTTACCTTAAAAGATTAAAATTTCTAACTGTAGTGAAGTGTAGTGTTTAAAACTTAAGACACATGTTAGCTAAATTAAAATTGAATTAATATATAAAATAAACGTTCCATAAAGTAACCGAGCTACAAACAAATGCTTTTAATGGGATAGATGAATCGGGTGCTTCCCAAATTTGTAGATATCCGGTTTTACTTGAAGATCTTTGTCTATTCCGATGAGTTCCTATTGTAATCTAACATTTGTTTTTCCCCCCCAATGTGACCTTATTCATTGCCTACTGTCAATATATAATATAGTCAAAGCATTCTCACACCTAGTTTCAAAACCTGAATAATGGGGCATTTAAATGCTGAACGTAGGTTAAAACGACATTTTCCTTTCAGATTGTCTGTGACGAATTGAGAAACTGGGACAATTTGGGACGTCCAATTTTATACTTCTTAGCTTAATTCTGGCAAGATACGCTGAAATGATGGTCCTTGTAACTGCAAAATAACCTCTTTAAATTTAGCTAATAGATCTGCTAAATAATTAAACAGGTAAATTTTCTTTTAAAATTAAAGTCACAATCTGGTTTATGGAGAGCCACTATTTTAGACCCCATTTACACCTCAAGGACACCCAAATGATTTTTTCGCTGACATGGACACCTAGGGGTCGATAGAGACCATTTTGGGGAATCGCTGATCTAAACCAATACAATATGTTCTATTGATCTGACTTGAAATTAATTAAGCAATTGATTTTTTTAAATTATTTGAACAGTTTTTTAAGGGATTTGTTTTTTTATAAATGATTTCCGATTAAAACTAAGCTCTGATCTGATTATAATATGGACTGTATGTCCCTTATACCAGTGTTTCTCAAACTTTCAATATTTGCGACCCAATATTTAATTTTAATTTCCATCGCGCCCCCTTCCTTACAATAACAATGCATTGAATTAAAAAAAAATACTTTGACGCTAAAGTTACAATACGACTTGAACCTCTTAAGTGCCACCGACGTATATAAACGTCTCGCTCAGCCAAATTGTTAATTGCCCCAGTCGTATATACACGTCTTTCTGAAGTAAAATCTTTTCTATGTACTGCTATCCATAAAATTATTCCGAAAGTTTTGGAATGCAATAAAGACTATATACGAAGGATTTGCTTATTTATTCCTGCCCCCTCCCCTCAAATACATCACATACGCCTGTCTACATGGAATACGGTAGCATTGGGGAGCGAATCGCGTAAGTTTAAATGGGCCGCTAAGGGTTTAATTATAAACCGTATAAATTATGAAGATAAATGTTAATTTTTGTAATAATTTTATATATGACAAGCCCATGTGGGGTCACTAATAATTATTGAACTTGTCCTTAACTTAGTATTGTTAAGTTATTTATAAAATACATTGCGCTGTGTACTGATACATTTGTGAGTGTATTATAACAATGTAAATGTGTTTTATTTGTTTATTTTCAGTTTATTAATAATTTTTAAATCATCTTTTGTTTACGACTTTTCAATGGGCTTGCGCCCCCCTTGAAGAGTTATCTCGCGCACTTAAGGGGGCGCGCCCCCCTCAGTTTGAGAAACGCTAACTTATACCAATAATTCTATCATAATCAGCGCTGGAGCGCCCATTTAGTTATTAAGTGCAGTAGGTGCATCATATTCTGAGTCTGGACTCTTTTCTGAACTGAATTATAATTCCTTTTCTGGTGGGTTTTCTTGTTCCTCAGAATTGCTAAATTTTTCACATTTAATGCATTGATTTGTAAAAAGATTTTCTATCATTTTTTCAAAGAAAATCTGACTGCTTTCTCTATCACAGGAGTGGCCAACCCGCAGCTCGGGGGCCGCATATGGCCCACCTTGAGTAATTTTGCGGCTTACTAGATTCATTACAATTTTAACAAAATTCGATTATTTTGTACAATATTTTTGTTTTCAGTGCAGTGTTTTGCAACAAATAAATCCCATGGCTGTTTCTATTTCGTCACGTTGCTTATGTTCCTGATAGTGACCGTGGTAGCCTAGAGGTCGTGGACCAAATTCGAGACGCGGTTTCGAATCCTGGAGATGCTGAGTACACATTGTGTAGAAAGGCTGATGCACGTTAAATCTGTCGAGGCTCAACGTCTTCACGTTGACGTGGTGGGGAAGTTAGGAGAGTAAGGTGCCAACTCAGGTGTCGTCCTCGTCACTTGATCGTGGTTCAAAATTACGAGGTTCATTGCCAATAGCCCTCGTGTTACATTAGAATACGACGTCAACAAAAAAAAAACACTCAGTCCCTCCCAAATGCCCTTAATGGAAGTGGTGATAATAGCCTTTGCTGCTCCATATCCCCCCCCCAAAAAAAAACTAACTGTAACTGTAAATGGAAGTGGATAAGGGAGATGTTATTCTTGCCACTTGACCAAGGTTCAGCAGTACGAGGTTTGTCGCCAATTAGCTCTTGTGTTGCTTCAAGTATGACGTTATTTTAAACCTATCCACCAACCCGTAGAAGAATGAAGGTAGCATATTTTAACCGTTTGAATACCGAAGAATTTTCTTATACATATGCTAAAAGTGCGGAGTGAAATGCGTAGTTATTTTCTTTTTTTTGGAAAATAATAAAAATGGTTATAAATTAGTCTAATTAATATGTAACAAGTAATTTTGACCAGCAAAAGTATTTTTTATTCTCACTTATTACAAAAATGTTTTGTTGCACAAATTGCATGAATTCCTTTTTTACATACAGCGCAAATTAATTTCAATCGTATAATTCCATTACCATTTTTCCCCCGCCCAACCGGTATAGTGGTTAGTGATGCTGACTGCGGTGCCGGAGAAGGCATGGGTATTAAAAAGGTAATAGTGCCTTTGTAGCATGGGGGTACTCTAAATAGCCATCGAGCCGCAAATCCTCTCGTGAGACTGGTGGAAGAGGAAGAGAAGTGAGAGGCTCCTGACCAACCCCAGGGAGTTCTCCCTCAAAATTGGGGTCGAGCAAAATCGTACTGTCATCTGCATGGTGCTCAAAGCTAAGGCTAACGTCTGGCGTAAAAATCTAGCCCTTAGCCACGATGAATTTCGTGGACCTTGATCTGATGTTACTGTCGATCAGGTGGCATAAGTAACAACAACCATTTTTTTTCTCTGCATATCTCCCACTGTCGCAAGTTTCGTTTACGCAATTTTTCTAAAGAAAACTTTTTACTTATTGGTAGCCTTTCTGTGGTATTTTTGCTTGCTAACCAGTGGCGGGATTAAGCGGATGTCGGACCTGGCGGCCGCCAGGTGCCCCCAGCACCGGGAGGGGCCCCAAGCTTGATAGATTTCACCAGTGGCGTAACAAAGAATATTAGTGCCCCCCTGCAAACTCAGGTTTGGGCCCCAAGCCCAAATATATATACAGAAATGGCCATATTACACTCATGTCCATAAATTAAGGATAATTCAGAATCACACAGAAATTGAACTCTAAAATAAAAATTTCACCTGTAGAATTATCACACACATCTTGAAGAAGAATATGCAAATTACAGGAAACCACCAGATGGCGCGGATAGTACGTCACAATGACGAGAGTGTAAGAGAGGGGTATATAAGGAATGGTGGCAAAGAAGTAAAATTGTTCACAAGCGCTTTAAAAGCCTTTCAGTGCAATAACCGCATAGTTATGGCACAAAGGAAGCATTTGGATGATTTTTTACGTGGTAGAATTATGGACGACTGAAATGTGGATGTACCCAGCTGGAAGTATCCTAGGAACTCGGAATCGCCCAGGGTGTCATCTCCAGGCTTTCGCAACGATTCCAAGATGATGGTAATGGGAGTAGATGTTACAGCACAGGTCGCCCCCGAGTTAAAACGCCGAACTAGGACCGGTATTTGGCAGTTACTGCCAAAAGAAACAGACGGAGCACAGCGTCAGACCTATCTCGTCAGCTCTCTTCTACCGGTACGACAGTTTCAAGGCAGACCGTGAACAGACGCTTAGGGCACATTGGTCTATATGCTCGTAGGCCTGTCAGATGTGTTCCCCTTACCGCAACTCACTGTCGCCTGCGATTAACCTGGAGTAGAGAGCATGCATTGTGGACACCACAACAGTGGTCTTGTGTGATGTTTTCCGACGAGTTCAGGTTTAGTTTGCAGTCTGATTCTCTCCAGATTTTCATATGGAGAGCGCCAGGTACCCCCTTACCACCAAGAGAACACCATTAAACGACACCGTTCGGTGGTGCAGGATGGCTCGTTTGGGAGGAATTATTCTTGGTTCCAGAACTGACCTGCATGTTCAGAGTGTAACGATGACAGGCCACATCTATCGGGATGTCATTCTGGAACAACATGTACGTTTGTTTCGGGGCGCCATGGGTGCTGAATTTCTGTTTATGGATGACAACGCCCGTCCTCACCGTGCAAACATTGTAGACGAATGCCTTCAATCGGAGGATATTACCCGTATGGATTGGTTAGCATACTCACCGGACTTGAATCCAATAGAGCATGTGTGGGATATGCTTGGCCGACGAATTGCAGCCCGTCAACCCCCTCCCACCTGTCTACCGAAACTTCGGAGGGCATTGCTTGATGAGTGGTGTAATATTCCCCAAGATCAGATTGATAATTTGATACTCAGCATGCGTAGGCGTTGTAAGGCCTGTATTGCATCGTCCGGGAGACATACTCCGTATTAACCATCATACTAACCATGTTATACTGTTTTTTGTAAATAGGTTCTTTTTTGAAATTTGCTCCAGGGAGTAAACATCACAATTTGTATTAATTATGTCAAACATATATCATCTGTTTTGCTCTTCACCTTTTGTTTAATAAATAGACTTTACAAATAAGTCAAATTTGTTTTGCTTCTGTCTCTTTCTTTGCCTGAACTTCATTATCCTTAATTTATGGACATGAGTGTATATACAGAATAAAATGTTTTGGACAAAATGGATATGGTAAAATAATTGATGAATTTCCCAAAGAGAAATCAAACTGTAAGCTCTTAATTTTTTTGTATACAGTTAAGATTTTTCTTTAGCCTATGAGTTTTATTGTAATCAATACATTTTATATTGAGAATTTAAAGTAAGTGACTCTTTTCACTATTTTAGTGGTTCGACTCTTGAGCCTATGGGCCTCAAACGTTTTACCGCCAGGGGCCTCCAACTACTTTAATCCGCCTCTGTTGGTAACCATTCCTCATCTATATCACCAATAATGTTCGAAGTAAATTGCAGTCTAGTTAATTTATCACCGTGACAATTTTCCGAATATATTATATAAGTGTTTAGCACTGTATTGTCGTGTTAAACAAATGTTCGTGAACGTTGGTTCGAGTTTTTTACAAGAACGATGCTGCTATTGAACTGTAATTTGGTTTATTTGGAGACGGTGCTATTCGCACGCTGTTCCAAGACGGAAACTACAACAACAACTCGTGCGGAAGGTTACATCAAAACATTGGCAGAGGTGCTCAGTCAATGGATGGCATTCGCGACAAAAAATAGATACAATTACGGACTGAACAAGCACCACCATTTTGACAAAAATGTTAAAAACAAGTTTCTTCCAGTATTTGAGAGTTCGTATTTCATCGAGATATGCATATAACATTTTATCGGATGTAAAAATTATCTCTTGTCTTTATAGATCTGATAATGATTTTAAAAAAAATAAAAGTCAAAACTGTGTATCTCTCTCTTTTTATACATTGGATCATTTTCTCTACGTACCACAGTCCACAGCTCTACTGCATTACTGCTCACCTCTGTGTTTTATTTTAATTCTTATTATTAAAACCCACAATTTGAATGAAATTAATAAAAATTCAATTGATATGAATATAACTACTCTCAATTGATGCGAAAATTAAACTAACCGACAGCAGCGTGATCGCGCTTCTCCGCATTTTTGGTGACAAAACAAGCGAAGAGCGATTTAGTTTTATATAGCGCGATGGAGTTTTAACACTATATTAACCACCGCACTCAAATGGTTAATATAGTGTTAAAACTCCAATGCATCGTCCCTTGACGGTGATTATTCACTCCAGAAAACTGTTGTTACAAATTTTGCGTAATGAACGTTTAAAATAGTTTAAATAATTTACACTTGGATGTGTGTAATACGTTAATATTAATTTCTGTTTCATTTATTTTATGTTAAAATTGTAATATTCGCAAGCAAGGCCGTTCCTTACATTATAATGGCGATTCAATGGAAACATAGCGAAATGTTGGTGGTACAGCCAAGTTGGTATAATTTTTAGCGACCATGTTGCAACTCGGCGATTGATTGAACGGAGCAGAAGTTGATATGCTATAACGCCACCTGGTGGGGAGCTGCAGCAGAGAGGATTGCACAAAAATCTTCTCCACAAAAAAATTCAAGTATATGCCAATTTTCATAGTGATCGGTTGGACGGTGTTGGAGTGAAGCGAGGTCATATATACAAACATCCATTTATATATATATATATGGTTCAAAAAGTTTGTTAATTTAAATTGAAGTTAGTATTTGATCTGAATTAATTGACTTATTATAACTTTTGAAGAACAAGAAATTGAATTGTTTTCTAAAATAGGATCCAAATTTAACTAAAAATAATTGAAAATTCAAAACTAATATATTGATTCAAAAATTGTGAAAAAAATCTACCTCAAGAGATTTAAATAAATACATTGTACTCTCTGTTTTGGTAATTCATTTTTCCAACGGTTTTGGTTTTATTAAAACTACTCGTAAAAATAAAATATTCGTGAAATGTAGTTCGTGTTACTTTTGGTCAGAATAGCATTTTCCTGAATCGAAATTCGATGCATCTTCTTTTAAAAAATACATTTTTGTGACAGTTTTCTGAAAGAAATATTTATTACCCAAATTCGATCGTATATTAACTACAACTATTTGTTAAAAAAAGATTTTAAAATCTCATTTTTTTCTCCTTTCCGCTTACTTTAAGGAAAGTGTCCAGAGTTCTCTCTCTCTCTCTCTGAATTTGTTCTTTTCAAAGGAAATGAGATTTTTAAAAACTCTTCTAGGTCTCATAAAATTGCGTAGAATTTCTTTGAAATTGCATACAACTGTATCCATGTAAAAAGCATATTTTTTCCGATTTCTGGAATAATCAATCTTCAACGAGGGAATCAATTTCCGGAACAGTGAAATGCCGTTATTTTGATGTCAAACATTTTTACAGTTTCCGGTAACAAAAAAAGAAAGAAAAAATCAATTTAAAATCAATTACTTGCTCTTACTTTCTTTTGTTTGATGTACTTTCCCCCATAAGAGTGTTTTCTATATATATATAAATGGATGTTTGAAAAAATGAAATCGCTTCACTTCAACACCGTTCAACCGATCACTATGAAAATTGGTATGCATATATATTTTTTTGTGGAGAAGGTTTTTGTTCTATCCTCTTTGTTGCAGCTCCTCACCAGGTGGCGCTGCAGCATATAAACATCTGCACCGTTCAATCAATCGTCAACATTTCGCTATGTTTCCATTGAATCTCCATTATAATGTATGGAACGGCATTGCTTGCGAATATATAACAATTTTAATATAAAATAAATACAACAGAAAGTAATATTTACGTATTACACATCCAGACATAAATTATTGACTGTTTTAAGCGTTCATTCTTTTAATTCGTAACAATATGTTACTTTTTCTGAGAAGAAATCAGTTTAGGAAGGTGTTTTCAAAAATCGACCTACAAGAGAGTTACGAGGCGTTATAAATAAAAAACAAATCCTTTTGTAACAGCGTTTAGATCTACAGACTTAAAATTTAACAAATAGGGTTTTTTTTTTGTTCAGCTGAGATATGCAAAAAGATTTTTTTTTGTTTGATTTGCAATTCACGTAAAATTAACTCATTAAAAATTTCTTTATCTTTCAATATGTATCGTTTAATTTTTCAATTCACCCGTGCGAAGAACGGGTATACCAACTAGTACATATGTAAAGACTTTGCATATTTAAATACAAATTTCATAAGATTCTTGAAATATCTTTATATATTAGTCATTTTCATCATTCTTAGAAAATTGCTAAAAGTATAATAAATGACACATCTTCGAAAGATTGATGTATATATTGTTATGCAGATCGGGGCTTTTGTGTAATCAGTCGCAAAGAGCAAGACAATTCTTCAGGAGCGATGGAAATTTATTGTCGAAAAACAATCCTTGAAATACAGGACACAGCAGCAATATTCGCAGAATAAATCTCAGAAGGCCTTCTACGGCGTTCAGAGACAACTATCAGTGTCTAAACTACAAGTATGTTAAAAATTATTCACAAGCATTCGTCCTACTCAACAGCCGAAATAATCACTAATCGCTGATCGATTCTTCAACGGTCAAGGTAATACTGACTAATCGCTAGTCGAAACAATACTAACTCAGTTTCGGCGAGTGACTCCCTATTTATAGGCCTCACGGATCTTTTGAGAAAGATCCGCTAAAATCATAGATCGTGATATTAGTAGATTTCTCCAGAATCCTCAAGAAGCATCAATAGGGTCGTCAAAAATAATTATCAACTTGGTTTTATCACCAATTTCCATTGAATCGACATTATAATGCAAGGAATGACGTTGCTTGGGAATATTACAATTTTAACATGAAATAAAAACAACAAAAAGTATTATAAACGTATTATAGATCCAGATATAAATTTTTTAAACTTTAAGGTATCCGACTACCCTAAAACTGTGAATTTTGCCAAAAATTGACAAATAATTTTTTTTATGATTTTATTTTATGGGCCATCTTATTAGCTTTATAAAAATACAAAGTTTATCATTTTCCGTTTACTAGAACAAAAACTACAAGTGTTTTAGTAAAAGCAGATGCCATTACTTTAAGCAAGATGTCATACTTTAAAACGCGTTTTACTCGAAATGTGATTTTTTGAAAATAATCAAACGGGTTCAGCGATTGCTAAAAAAGTTTTTAACATAATTAACTGAAATTTTTTCTGTAAGTTCTGTATAATAGTAGAATTGTTTTAACCTTCAGATTTATCAATTACTGTTTTATTACAAAATTTACAGTCGCTTATGTGAATATAATCGCTGTCTTTTTAAGAATTTTCATATAATTACCGAGATAAAGTGCTCTAGTTTTTGTAAAAAAGAAAATATCTCTCTTATCCTGAAGGTCATTTCAAAATTGAATAATATAGCAACACATTAGATTGAAAAATTGAAAATTTGTTCAATAAACCTTTGGTGCAGAATGGGCCGCGTTTATGCTATTTTTTGTCAATTTTTACCTATTTTTTCCCATTTTAGTAATAATAATTTCTTTTTCTCTTCTCAATTTTAGCACATTTTTCTTAAAATGCACTAAAAA
>BMAO01024836.1:0-109753 GCA_019973975.1 Trichonephila clavata
GTGTGACTTATTGAAGGTCTAAACGACCTGCAAGAACTCGCTTAATTTACCTAACATCTGAAAAACACTGAACCTGCACAAAATTTTAACTACTCTAGAATGCCTAAAAATACTGAACTTGTTAGAAAGATAACTCAACGAACTTTATAATGCCTTGAAAACACTGGATCTGCCGAAAATTTAATTCTCTAAGTTAGAAACTTTAATTAAACTAGCACACAGAAATGACTTCTCAAAAGGGGTACTCCACTCTAATTTATTGCTCTTGTACAAACATTACAATCCCTACAGTGCATCCCATTCGGGCGAAGATCAGGGGAAAACCTTTCCAGGAAAAACCCTGATCATGCACTTTACTTAAGTGCTAATAAATATAAAATTTTACAATTAATATCTTCTCACGACATCATTTTCATCGCATCACTATGTTCAGAGACTGCTGCCCTGAAAGGAAACCTTGTCAATTTTTTTCTAAAACATGACATTAAATGCACAGAACTTTTATACAACTTCCTTATTGACATAAAATATGGCATACATTATATTATATATATATATAATTTCATAACAAAATAACCTTATCTGGTTTCATTTTCAAAAAATTCCCAATCAATCGCGCTGCGCTGTTAATGTTTTTTGTTAGTATTCCTAATTACGCCGCGCCCAGAAACCAGACACTACTTATACATCTTAATAATAACACACAAAAATATATACATTTTTTTACATAGAATATATTACAACAAACAATACAAGTAATCTCACATATAAAGCCTCGTCTTTAATGTGTAGCAAAACAATTGCAATTCAACAAATGTTTTTCCACAATTTGGAAAAAAATTAAATACAAAAGTTTTTTCAACCGATATGAAAATGCACACAACTCAGTGACGCTTTTGTACGCTAATTTTACAAAAAAAAAATAGACTAGCCCACATAGAAAATACTCCGAACTGTCTGTCAGAGGAAAAATAAACAAATTAGAATTATACAACCTGGGTAGTCTTTAGATCAATCTGCAAGGCTTTGTCTCCAACCATGGCTCTGTGCTGGATGACCTTGTCCTAGGGTTGTCCCTCTGCGCTCCCACCTTCTGGGTCTCCTCTTCCATCGAGTCCGTTGAATTGATATGCTCCTGCTGAGGCGTTGTTTTCATTTGTGAGAACTGGAACTTGGCTGTTGTCCACTCGACGTCGGCTCCGAAGATTGTATGGACAGCTCCTTTCCTGATGAGGTCTGTTGTACTTGAATCTGTGGGATGGTCCTGGAACTGCTCTTTCAGAACTATTTTCTTCCACCTTTCTATACCGCTTTCTGGAGGGCGAGACGGCATTGACGAGGAAATCTTTCTTTTTTCTCGGTATACTGGGCTTCTAGTCTCTTCTTCTTTTGTATGTTTTCTCTCCAAGAGTCTGGTCTTCCTCTTTTTTCTCTTTCAGTCCAATAGGTCTTTTTTCCTGAAATTATACACGCACCCCCCGAAGAAACAGCAGATTCCGTCCGTCCACGTTTTTTCTCACCTCCACTCCATCGCGTCTATTCGCAACTATATCTCTACTACCATTTAAATTTCCTGATTTCGATCCTCTACGACACCCCCATCACTCTCCGATTGCACCAATCTCGACTGCCCATCATCCGACCTGACTGATGCCACTGCACCATGATCACTACTATTGTCACTTTCCGACTCGGCAACACTGTCTTCTCTTTGATGGTAAATTCTCACCTGGTCCACATTAACCGTTATTCTTTTACAAATTTTAATATTACTAAATTATTATTATTTTTTACACTCAGAACTTTATATGGGCCCTCAAACTTTGGCATAAATTTACCTACTATTTTTTTCTTGTCGAACTTAACGGGTGAGTTTGAACTAATACTAGATCATCAACTTTCACATTATTTTCACGCTCTTTTTATTATAATATTTCGCCCACTTCTCTTGCTGGCGCTTTGTATGAATTCTAGCCTCCTCAAACAACCTTTCTATGTTCCCACAAACTAAATCTGATCCATCAGTTACCATAACTAAATTTTGAAAAGGGGTGATTAAATTTCGACCTAAAAATAATTCCGCTGGTGTTTTACCCGTTGTCTCATGTACTGCTGTCCTAATAGCATAACCGACTCTTGCAGAAATTGATCCCAGTTAGTGTGATTATCCGCGACAAAACTCGAAATCATTTTTAAAAGAGTGCGATTAACTCTTTCTGTTTGATAGCTTGTGGACGATATACCACAGTTTTAACGTGTTTTATGTTCAACCTGCGACATACTTGCTCAAAAACTTCGGATATCATTTGGGGGCCGTTATCGGTGACTAATTTTACAGGAGCTCCTAACGTGCAATATAATTCTCAAAAAATGCATTGGCAATTGCTTTAGCCGAAGCTTTCCTTAAGGGAACTATTTCAACCCATTTAGAAAAATTATCTGTAATTACTAAAATAAATCTATAGCGTTCTGGACTAGTTGCAGGGTATGGGCCTAACAAATCTAAAGATACGATTTCATTCGGAAAATTCGTCACTATCGGAATTAATTGACCAGCTGGTAATCCGTTTTTATAATTGACTTTTTGGCATTGGTCGCAGGTTGCTACATATTTATAAATGTATTTCCTCATGTACGGGAAATAACACGCGTCTTTTAATTTTAAGGGAACCGGGACGTCCTCGATGAAGCAAAACGAGCAAAATTTGACTTTACGAAAGAACATTATTTTCAAAAACAGAAAGACTTCATAAATAAAAAAATTATGTCATACAACCTATATACTTTTCTTAATATACTACAACATAAAATTATTAAATTTTTAAAATATTTTAAGAAATATAAGGATTTGAAAAAGTACACACCAAAAGGAACTTTCGTATACATGGTGTTCATTAGGTACATGTATCTTTATTTTTATAACATATAACACCACAAAACATGCTGTTTTAGTTACAAAATTGTACGTTTATTTAAATGCAATAAATATTTTTATACTACCTTGTTCAGAATTTTTTTTAAAAAAATTTGAATTATGACTTTTTGAAATTTTGATAAAAATGTCATTTTTTTTTTACAAATTCAACAATAAAAGTAAAAATACAAACATTTCAGGAAGGAAATTAGAAGCATTAAATGCATTATCATGATACAAAAGTTCATACCAAGTTTCAAAAAAATATAATAAATAGATTTTTCTACACATGTACCTAAAAACTGAAAAAACACGTTTTGAGAAAAATGGAAAAAACTAAATAAAATGGTACACTTACCTAAAATTTGACTTTTAGAACATTCCAGCACTGTACTCATCTTGCATAGACTCTTCTAAGGCATCCTTCTTCCTTTTAATTTGCCTTTTAGTTGTCCTGGCTTCTTTGGTAGCTTTTTGGATACTCATCTCGGCTTCACAAATTCTGACGTAGTCAATTTTACGAAGGCCTTCACAAGTATTGATACCTGGATTTATTTGCAGTGCTTTTAATACTTCTGTTCTTGCGTATGCACCTTCATTGAAACATATAACTGCGTCCATAACACCCATTTGCAAAGTTTTTTTGCTCACAAATGTGTTTTTTGGCACACGATTCCACACACAGTTATTAAAGCTTTCGTTGGGGTTTTGAGTTCGGCCATGCAGACATTTTAATAAAAGTTCTTTCGCAGTTAAATCTCTAAATATTTTTTTAATTTTAAGAAGAACTGCTTCTGGGAGGGAATGTTTGTGGGTGTACTTTTCACCAGATACAAGGCTTTTGTTGTACCCGCACCAACTTTCTTCTCCCATAGGGCACAAACCATGTTGTGGATTTTTATCTGTCGACAGTTTATGGAAATATATTGCCCAGATGGATTTGGACATATCTGCGACTGATTTCCCAACATTTCTTCTTATGGCTAGGCCATAGTATTTTTGCAGCAAAAGAATTTCTGCATCTGTCAGCCTTCCTCGTCCAGATATTGCTTTATTGTCTGACAGCTTGGTGGATTTTAAACTGTTCTTTAGAGCTCTCAGTCTTGATCCCATCCTTTTTTGGACGTGGCCGATGCACTCCAATTTTTCAATCGGAACATCATCACCGTATATGTTGGACTCTTGAACCCTAAGAAACCCCTTGGAATCTCCATCTCCAAGGTACTGAACATACCGAACATCGTAATTTGGTACTGAGCGATTGAAAATCCGCAATGCTCCTTCACTCTCCATTCCCGCACTAAATCCATGATAGTTTGCCTGGCAATTATCACAGGTTTTGTTTTTGTTCTTACATTCAAAACAATACTTTGATAGGCACTCAAAATCAACAACTTTTCCGTTATCGAGAGAAGTTGCCGTTACAACGCCATTTTTTGACGTGTGTCCTCTTTTTTGCCAGGTCCCATCAAGATCAATTGCTACGTCCTTATTGTTTTCGTTTGCAATAACAGCTTCATTAACGCTGCTAACCATTGAACGTGATGAAGCAGTTTCCAACGCATTAAAAATTGGCGTATACAGTCTTTTTCAAATTTAGCTGGAGGAGAAGGCAAGTTCATCAGCGCACAAAATGTCTGAGCTGCACTTTTTCCAATTCCAATGCATCTCATACCATAAACAAACCTCAAATTTACTTCATATCCTGCTGGCACAGAATTTGAAGTCATTGAGCCATGACTAGAGCCACAATACTTGCAAGTTGCTGATATACTGCTAGCAAGTCCTCTGCGACTACTTTTATTTTCAGCAACATCAAAGCAGAAAGATCTATCACAATATCTGCATTTTGCAATATTGTTGAAAATATCATTAAGCATATTTAAGTCAATAATAACAAACCTGCTTTGAGATTCAGCTGAAAAGTTATCTTCATATTTTAAATATCCTTTACTCTTCTCAATCTTTTTTTTGGAAGAGCTGACATCACATTTTTCACTCGCTACACATACTGAAGTTTTTTTACGAATTAGACGACGTTTCTGATGTCCAAATGTCTTTGCTCGAGGCATTGCAAGTATTTAAAATACTTACAAATCACAAAAAAACAGAAAGTAAACAACAAAAATTAATTTAGCAGTGAAAATATGAAGTTTGTAACTCACGTGTTTGTATCTCAAGCACAAGAAAACAACATTCTTTAAATTTCGCACAGCTTGTGTTATAAACAAGATTGAGTTGAGTAGTTTTATTCCTTCTCAAACCACAAGAATAAAATTAATATATCCAGATCAAGTGATATTAAAATACCAATCTACAATCTACATAAAAGCATATGTTTCGGTTACTGAAAGATGGGCGTGGCAGTTGATGTACGATAACGTAAACAACAGGTGTGGCAGCTATTGTTTACATTTTAAAACCGCAATTACTCAGATATTAAGCTTTAAACCTATACATGTTATACATTTTTGGAATCAGCATTAACTCTACTTTTTTTTAAGATGAAAATTGAAAAATCGATTTTTTGAAGGTTTATCACGTCTCGGTTCCCTTTAGTAGGTTTTCTTTTTGCCTAAATGGCCTGCCATCGGCGAGTCATGGAATTCTCGCATAACATCTTTACGTAATGTTTTAGGTATAAATACCCTTAATTCACCTAGTGTGGTTGTATATTTTGCATAATATAGCAATTCGTCAACGATTTTAAAGTCATGGGACCAATTTCTACAGATTGATTCATTAATGGAACTATCGTCCGGATTTTCCAAAAACTTCATGATGTGACCTAGCTCCGGGTCATTTCTCTGTTCCTCTCTCAACTGTTCTCTAGACGATAATACTAACGATCTAATCACCGCACAAGACACCTTTGGTTCTTCATTACTTTCTAACGGGTTTCTAGACAACATATCAGCCACTAAATTTTGCGTACCTGGGCGATGTTCCCATTCTACATTAAATTTCGCCAACTTTTGTTTTTGCCCTGCCTTTAACTTAGTCCTTAATAAATCTATCCGTACCGGTTCGTCCGAAATTGCCAATTTCTCAATTTGCGAATCCGGAATGATTAACGATTTTTTAACAAAATCAAAAGTAATCTCTGCATGTGACATAAAATCAACACCTATGATGCATGGATCTTGCATCTCAGCAATCACATGAAATTTCCACAACTTCGAAAATTCTCTCTTATTTTAATTCTCAACTCAACTGTGCCTAAATTTCTGCATTGTGACCCTTGAGCTGTAACTACTTCAGCTAACGATTTTTTAATAGGACAGAAAGAAAAATATGACCGGTATGTTTTTTTCTGAAATAAATGACTTTTCCGCACCTGTATCCCAGAGCGCTTTTAGAAATGTATCATGCAAAAGAATCGGCACATACGGAAGTTCAACTGATGATAATCGTAATGAATTAATTTTAATTCTAATAGGAGGATTTGACTTAACCAGCGATCGTTTACCTCCCGCAACACGATCGCTTAGAAGTTTAAATTGGCATTTCTTTGTCTTTCGCTGTTGCAATCAACACGCCTCCAATTCTGCTTTGCTGAATCATCATTAGGACCCTTCCTAACCACCATCCTACGGTTCTGATACCGGTCTGTTCTCTGATTGGGCTGATTGTAGCGATTTCCACCCTCGAATCCTTGATTTTGATAATTACGACGAGAAAAATTATTCGCACCCCTGCCTAGTCCTCTTTGATCATTTTGACTATTTCCGACCCCAGTATCTCTCCAATTTCTAATATTCCTTCTTTCCTCAGGATTCCTACTCACATCCCAACTTCGTCTAGCAAAATTATTACTCGAACCCTGGTTTTCCCTGCAGCTATGACGTTCCTCATACCGGTCTACCAACTCTATCAACTGAGCTTTCGTTGTGGGGTTTCGAACTTCTAAATAATCCATTATTTGGGGTTCTAGTCGCATTACTATGTGATCGATCAATTTTATCTCATCATAATTCAAATCCAAAGTTTTATGTATTTTTAACAGCTGAAAAATAAAGTCTGACGGGGCTTGACCTCTCCGTTGTTTTGATGAAAAAAACTGAGCTTCTAGCTCTGATTTATTCCGTATTACCGGAAAACTATCTGACAATTTCTTTTTAAGAGTTGCAAATGCAGTCGCTTCTTCATTTACACACTCGAAGCCTATCACTTCAAACCAGTCTAACGCTCTCCCAATTAAATGACCTTTTAAATACGCACATGATAGATTCACCGGTATTTCATAGTAGGCTATATTGTCGTCAATATTATTGATAAACTCAGACACATTTTCTTTACCCGAAAAAAATAACTCCGGCAAAACTCTAAATCCTGCACCTGCTCTTAATTCCGGTATTTCGTTTGGGCGCCAGTGTCGTAGTCTCTCGCTACCCCTATGATTATTAACTCCCCTTTGCACATTATCTAAATTCGGGTATGTTGGATTCATAATTAACAACTACTTAATTAATAAACCAATATTATTTATTAAAAAAAAATCTTTCTTATTATAGAAATACACAAATATTAATCAAACTTTAAGAACAACAAATTACAGTGGAGTGCGATTAGAATTCAATTATGAACGACGGAACACTAACTGAAACTACGGAGAATAACGCATACAATCAAACTACGCATTTATATCTAATTTATGAAAATAACAGACCTGATATCTTTTTAAGGCATATACTTGATGGATCTAAAGAGCGGCTTCAATCCTTGATATCTTCAGTTCCGTCCGAACCGAATTAATGAACCTTTTTCTATAATCTTCCTTCGGCGAACAAACTTGACTAGTCAAACTAATCTCTCAGAAACACCTTCTTAACCAACCTCGTAGTTATCTCCTCTATCAAACCACGTAGTCATCCTCCTCTCTTCATTTCATTTCTCTCTTTTATATCTTTTTCGAACTCGCTAAACCCGAAACTATCTTGTTTGCATAAGTTACACTTTTGGCTCTCAGCGGGGATTGGTTAAAATAAATACAATCTTAAAGGAATTGAGAAAAGGTTAGTGAAACGCGTAAGCACCCGTCAGCAACTCTCTCTCTTTAAATCTGATATTCTCTTTTAAAAACTTGACCAAATAAATTCAACTATATGAAAGTTACTGTATTTACTCGAATCTAAGCTGCACTATTTTCCAGTGTTGATTCTACTGATAATTGGGTGAGGATTAGAATCGAAGGCAAAACATTTGTTGAGTTGGGAAATTGAGTTTCCACCCCTTTCAAAATAAAAAATGTAACAGTTCCACTTTCATTGAGGACTTATCCCATTCCGCAGTCCCTATCTCCGGTATTCAACCTATCCTAAAGATCATTGTCCGCTCGTATTTGGGATTTTTTTTTTTTTTTTTGTATACGCTTTTTCTTTTAATCACCTAACATCAAAGACATCGGTACTAGTATCAAGACGAGTTGACTAGGATGGAAGTAGGAAAAGGGAGGCAGTTTTGTATGTTGAAAAAAACGGAAACAACGCAGCAGCTGCTGAAAATTTGACACGGATGAAACAAATAGACGTCGATAGCGTCAACCTAATTTGAATAATGATGGATGGAATTTTTGCTTGCAAATGTTCCCCAGTCTTTCCTAATTCTTTGCCATTCTTCTCTTATAGATTGTTTGAAAAGAAATGTTGCATAAGAAATGGATTGCACGGAAGATGGTGCAGGTAAATGGCGAAGTCAGCTGGGAGAATCCTTTTCGATACTGAGGGTTAGAGCAATTAGAGGCATGTGTTGGAAGGATTTCAAGTACTGGTAAAATAAATGAATTGTTAACTTATTATTTCTCATTAAAATTTTTAAAGAAATTTCTTAAGTATCGCGTATTAATGAACCTCTTACACATTTTTTCACAAAAACGTGTAGAGAATTGGGAGTGCGACTTAGATTCGAGTAAATACGGTATTTTTTAGCAGTGTATGCAACAATCACTTATACTAAAATATCAACTGAAATGTGCAATGTAATATATATAGCATTCCTCGATAGAAAGGTTAATGCTATTAATGCAATTTCATATGTGTTAAATTAGTATATAAAAATATTCAATGATCCAAGAAGAATGCCGAACAAAAAACCAATTATTTTAAAACATGTTAAATAATCTATCAGTTAGTTCAACCCAGAGAGAATGGCATTACCTGTGAAATAGATTTAGAATACAATAGTATAAACAACTCCAAATCATTAAAATGTTAAAAATGGCTATATGTCGTTTTTTAAAGAAACTTTAAACAACTGCTATATATATATATAATGCCTAAGAAAGTATAACAGGAAATCTATTTTTCAAATTTATTTTTCCAATTAATGAAATACATTTTCATTTACTGAATGCGTTTTTAGTTATTAACCCACTTTTTATCATTTGAAAATTAGTGATATATTTCAGTTTCAAAAAACTGAGATTCGCTACAAACTATTATTATTTTAAGGCTTTCTTAGATACTAATTTGATTAATTATTATTTTAACGAAAAAATCGAACAATTTTAAATACAGAATGACGTCATTAATAAAAAACTAATTAGGGCTCTTTGTTGTCCGGATCAAGCAAAATAATCTAAAAATGAGACAAGATACATCGCTAAACACTCCGCTCAGTAAAAAGTATGTATTTTGAAATATGGCAAAAGTAAAATGGTAAATAATTGTCTGAAAGAGAAGTAAATTCAGTACTTCATTTACATGACATGCATTTGGCTGAAAAAACTTAGAACAGGAACTCAGGTTTTTATTTGCAATTATTAATTTTTATTTTTTTATAAATAGCTTCCCGAATTAAGCTACGTTCGGTTTTAATGAGGGTCGAATTAATGAGAGTTTATTGTACACTCTCATTAGTATTGCTCATCTCATTGCGGGAGATAATGACCGCATAAAAGAAAATACACAAAAAAATTTCCAGAAACTTCACTTAAGTAGCTATAAAATATATTGTGTGTTACGTATTTTAAGAAAATTTATACGATGAATAGGGATTGCATAAAGTCTCCCATAGAAAATGCAAATCAAATCCTCACGATGTAGCTGGATATATAGGCCTCTCAAACACTTTCTCTTTAATCAATTTAACGTCGGTGTGGATTCGTTTTTGAGTTAATCCTTGAATCCAAAATACGAGAGCCTTTTTCGTTCTCTTTATTAAAACATTCCTTAAATAGAATACATTTATAGCTCACTTTCGTTTGTAGCACAAATATCAGATTTGCATATTTCATTTGCACGATTTTGTTCGGCTCTTAGAGTGGAATCAACTAATTCAAATTATTTACCGAGGGCTGTGGATTCTTCACTTGCTATTATTTGTGATCTAAACTGTCCATTTTATTTTCTAAAGGAAAAAAGTTATTCTTTTCACTCAATTTTATTCTGACTGTTAGTTTTCAAAGATAATATCAAAAAAGGAATGCGCAGATAAGAAAAAATAATAAATGCTACTTTAATACACTTTAAAATTAATTTTATCCAAACAATCAAGAGGTATGTTGGTAATCGTAGGACGACTCTAAGCTATTGCATTTAAATGATGCAATTTATTCATATGTAATGAAATTGGTTATGCAACACGAAAATATTTTTAGTATGTGATAGGCTGGTTGTGTGTGTGGTTGGTTTAAATTTATGAGACCGATTCCCTTTGGGAACATATAATGCCGAAGATGTGGAATATCTAGTGGGACATTATTGGGTTTTTCTTAAAATTTTCATGTTATATTGACAGCCAAATCATGTTTTCCTCTTATATATAAACTACTTTTTTTTAAAAATTTTATTCATAATATGTATTTTGATGGATATTTTTATATACCACATTAAAAAAATTGTTCAAAAAAGAAGAACATTAAAAGAGGTTGGAGTGTATATTGTTTAGTAGATTAAAGTTAGATGAATAAGATCATTTGATTTCAGAAATATGATGATACTTCTTTTCTTAAAGCTTATTAATGAATAAATTTAAATCAAGTTTATGTTTTTGTTTTTTATTTAACAATATATATATAAATATAAAATCCTTAATTCAATTGTAGAAAGTATGTAAAAGTATAATTATACTATTATTTAGGAAAGTTATGCTAATAGGAATGGTTATATGCTTTTAAATTATGTTATTACCTCCCCTTATAAAGAATATTAAATATAAAACTTTAAAATTTACAAAAGAATTGCTTCGAATCTTTGTTTCTGTTTTTATGCAATTACCATTAGTATATGTTAAGACTACAGAGATGCAATTTTTAAATGAATAATCCAGTATAGAGAATTGAAGATATTGTTAACAAGAACAAAACTCTGTGATACACACATACACCTTTGGTAATTACATTTTTCCACAAAATCACGTCCCTAAAGATGTTGAAAAAATTGAAAAATTTTCAAACTTGAAAATACGAATACTTTTACAAAAACTCGAATTGATATGTTAACTCAGACGGAAAAGTACTAGGCAATAGATGTTAGATTTTTTACTTTTTTACCCACGGGGGGGAGGGCGCTTTTTTAGATTTTAGGTACCCAGAAACTTATTATTTTCTCAAATAAATTGATAATGCAGCTGTGTTCTATTGATTGATTAATCCTTTATTAACGCCACACTACGAAACAATACGGAAACTATTGGCGACGGATTTTAAACCATGATCAAATAACGAGATCAATTTAAGTAGTATCCTACTCTTGAAACTTGCATCGTGCAGAGGGGGCTGATGCACGTTAAATCTGTCCAGATCCCAATCCTCCCATTGGCGTGGTGTGGTAGTTTGGAGCGTCACTTGACTGAGGCTCCAAATGACGTCCAAAATAGCCTTCGTGTTGCTTTATAGGGCGACGTTAATTTAACTCTCATTCAAAGTTACTGTACACTTTAACGTTCGAGGGTCATATTAATCAATCCACAATGATCCGCGTCAAAGAATAATGTAGTCCGGAAATTCAAATGAGAGCTTTGTCTTATTCCAAGGGAAGAGATGGTGGCACAGATTCGTAGTCTATCGATTTCACAAACGTTCAATGGAAGTGGAATTAAAATACTTTGCGAGAAACAATTCCACCCTTTTTTCTGAAAACTTGTCAGATTTTACGCATAGTCAGTTTTTTTTATATTTAAAATTATCTAAGATACAATAGGAACAATTTTAAAAATTCGTCGTTTCAAGAAAACTACCTCCACTACATATCAAGCATGTCAAAATATTTTAAATATCAAGAATAACAGAAAAAATGTCTTATGACAAAAAGCAATTTTCCTAAAATGGCCTCCGATTCAAATAACAGGCCATCGAAATACCTTCGTGGGCAATGGGGTCAACCATCTCTACACCCAACCCATACGAGAATTTTGAGCCTGGAGAGATTTAACGCGGCCCCTTTAGACGGCAGGTTTTTAGAGGCACCTAGACTCCAACTCAACAGAAATAACGCCAGCCAAGAGTTCACTTGACCATTTCTCTTGCATCAGATTGTGGGTGCAGATAATAAAATCGAGATTTCTTTTTTCACAAGAAAAAAAAACCTGAAAACAAAATTATTATCCAATTGCCTGAAAAATGGAAAAATATGTGCTTATAATAACCAGATTTATAAGCACATATTTTACAACCTTTTTTATCAACACCAGAGAAAAAAACGCTTTCTTAGATTTTTAGGTGCACAGAAACTTATCATTTTCTTTAATAAATAGACTCGAAGCTCCCGTGTGTTACAACATGAGCAAATAATAAAACCAGTATTTCCCATTTCGCAAGGAAAAAGCCCGAAAACAAAATTATTGTCGCCTTGCCAGAAAAATGATAAAAGATGCTTCTGGTAAATACAATTTCTGGATTTGATATTCCGCTTCAATCACTAACAATATAATATAAACAACAAGTTTCGTTTGCTATTAAAATTGGAGAGGAGTGTTGAAAGAAAAAAGAGAATAAAATTAAAAAAATATAAGATAGAATAAAAAGATTTTAAAAAATTTCATTGTGTATTATATACCACGATTTCTTGTTTGTTTCTGTGCCAAGCAATTTCGATGTTTTTAAAAAATGAAAGATTTTTAGAACGAGAGTATAGGTTAAGCTATTTTTATAATTCAAAACATATTTTTACTATCTATAAATAGATAATTTAAAATTACTTTTGAATCCATTTTTTGAAAGAAAATACCATTTTTTCCATCGTTTTTTTTAAACTTTTTTCATCAAATAAAGTAACAATGAATAAATTGTGTATATAATATTGAATAATATTAAACTGTAAATTTTTATAGTTTATGTAAATCTGGTTTTTACAATCAAATTTTTTATGGAATAAAAATATCTTGATTTCTTAAGCATTTGTAATTTTACATATAATCGGAATTTTCTTAAAAAACAGTAAAAAATGTCCATGTTTTCTGAAAATAAAATCATTTCAAAAGTCATGAGAAATATTTCCCCTTTAGGTTACTAGGTGTCGTCATGACAACTTGATCATGTATTCAAGTTGAAGGACAGTTTAAGATATTCTATTCCGGTACTGATATTCCAAAATGTCCCAAGGAAGTAACTGATTTATTTGATTGACTCTAGATCGCTTTTCCCCTCCAAGTTTGATTGATGTATCTTTCAGAGAAAAAAACATTTGACAGTGGCAAATGTCATCCTATAAAGAAAAACATCTAGTAGAGATTATTTCCTGGACAGACGTTTTGCTCTTTTGTAGACTATTATATCGAATCAAACATAAAATAATGATCAATAAGTGATCGGTTTCAAAGAAGCAAACATACTAATATTATTTGGTTGTAATTAAAACTTCAAGAATATTTTAATTATTTTTTTAATTTAAAAAAAAACTCCTCGACCACTTTTTTTTTAGGATTTTTTCCCTCTAATATTTTTTTTCAATTCCTACTATTAGTTTAAACTCTCCAAATATATATTTATTTATATATCTTGTTCATATTTTTAGCCGTTAAAATACTTTTTTTTCATCCACTCAAGTTCAAATAAATTTTTTAAGCTTGTAGTGGATAACACTTGATGCTATACAGTTTTTTTTAAATATAAATTCATTCATTAAATTTAATTAATGAATAAATAGCAACAAAAAATAATAGTCTAACACCATATATAAAAAGGAAATTCACTTTTTGTGTCCCTGTAGAATAATGGCTATCGCGTTGGACTTGTATTCCAAAGGTTCTAGGAATTCCCACCTGGGATGGCCTAATTTCTGACAATGGGGCTACTTTTTTTACTGTGCTGTTTTTTGGAATAATTAAATTTAATTAATGAATCAATAGCAACAAAAAATAATAGTCTAACACTATATATAAAAAGGAAATTCACTTTTTGTGTCCCTGTAGAATAATGGCTATCGCGTTGGACTTGTATTCCAAAGGTTCTAGGAATTCCCACCTGGGATGGCCTAATTTCTGACAATGGGGCTACTTTTTTTACTGTGCTGTTTTTTTGGAATAATTAAATTTAATTAATGAATCAATAGCAACAAAAAATAATAGTCTAACACTATATATAAAAAGGAAATTCACTTTTTGTGTCCCTGTAGAATAATGGCTATCGCGTTGGACTTGTATTCCAAAGGTTCTATTCCCACCTGGGATGGCCAAATTTCTGACAATGGGGCTACTTTTTTTACTGTGCTGTTTTTTTGGAATAATTAAATTTAATTAATGAATCAATAGCAACAAAAAATAATAGTCTAACACCATATATAAAAAGGAAATTCACTTTTTGTGTCCCTGTAGAATAATGGCTATCGCGTTGGACTTGTATTCCAAAGGTTCTAGGAATTCCCACCTGGGATGGCCTAATTTCTGACAATGGGGCTACTTTTTTTACTGTGCTGTTTTTTTGGAATAATTAAATTTAATTAATGAATCAATAGCAACAAAAAATAATAGTCTAACACCATATATAAAAAGGAAATTCACTTTTTGTGTCCCTGTAGAATAATGGCTATCGCGTTGGACTTGTATTCCAAAGGTTCTATTCCCACCTGGGATGGCCTAATTTCTGACAATGGGGCTACTTTTTTTACTGTGCTGTTTTTTTGGAATAATTAAATTTAATTAATGAATCAATAGCAACAAAAAATAATAGTCTAACACCATATATAAAAAGTAAATTCACTTTTTGTGTCCCTGTAGAATAATGGCTATCGCGTTGGACTTGCATTCCAAAGGTTCTATTCCCACCTGGGATGGCCTAATTTCTGACAATGGGGCTACTTTTTTTACTGTGCTGTTTTTTTGGAATAATTAAATTTAATGAATGAATAAAAATAGTAACAAACAAAAAATATGGCCTAACACCCTATATAGAAAGGGAAATCGCTTTCTATTTTGTCATTTAATATTGTAGTTCTGTCATACGTATATACATATTTATATTAATTGTATAATTATTTATTAAAAAGTAACTAAAAATGTTTCTTAGTTGACCTAAGCAGGAATTTTGACTTGAAACAAATTTTTTATATTACTTGTTATTCGTAAGGCTGTGCTCATGCCTTCATTTTGGAATTCAAAAATATTTTAATCCTAATATTCAGCAAACACATTTGCTCATATCTCTCTCATTGACTACATATACTATTATACTGCTCTTTTCAAACAAGTCTACTTTTCAATAAAGTGAAAAGGATATTAAAGATGAAAAAAAGCAAATCGGCATAAAATTAAATGAAATAAATATTTTTAAGCATTGACATATATTTGCATAAATACGAAACCTTTTATTTTTATAAATTGAATACCATATTCGTAAATGTATATATTTTTCATTTTGTTTCAGATTGTACTCCATTAATTTTCTGTGGCTGCGGAATCCTAGTGGTTACGGTCACGAACTCATGGGCAGAGAGTCATGGGTATAAATCCTGATGCCACTGAAGACCCGCCGTGTAGAGGAGCAGGTATACGTTAAATCTGTCGAGTTTCAATGTCCTCCCGTTGGTGAGGTGTGGTAGTTAGGAGAGTAGGTACAAACTCAGGTATCACCTTCGTCACCTGACCAAGGTCGGTCATTAATAGTCCTCACGTTGTTTTATAGTGCAGCGTTGATATAACTCACTTTCACATCACTGACATTTCATCCCAAATCCATAATAAGAATTCTAGTTTAGCAATTCGTTTTTGTTTTTTTTTCTTCTTTTCCCTTGCTACATTACTTCTCTAAATGACTTCTGACCAAAACCTATTTTCATTGTTACAGAAGCTTCGGTCAATGAAATACGTTCTGAAGTCTAAAACAATGTTATTTAATGTATTGCTCTACATTGACTCTAAACAACTCTAATCTAAAAAGAAGACACTAAGACTCTAGACTCTAAGACTTAACACTTTGTTTTAAATATCTGACTTGTTCTGCATACCTCAACCACCAAGACTGTCCCATAGAACTGTAGACAATAAAAAATCATAAGCGAATGTGGCAGAAGCAGCTTAATGCTAAACGACATTCAGCAGACCAGGGGTGTTAAACAGTCGTTATCAAAAATCGTTTCCATGGGTACCAAGTGCAGCTTCAGCACATGTTTCGTGAAACAGCTGGACTTCTTTTTGATATTATGTAGTACTTTTTTTTCTCACAAAGAATTTTTTTAAATTCTGCTGGTGCGAATAAAAATATTTGGAGTTATATCTCTATGGCTTCTACTAGAAGATTCTTTGCAATTTTTGGAATAGTTTTTGTTACTCAGAGTCAAAAAAATAATTTTGTTTGTTCAGATTATTCAATTTTTTAACATTTACTTGCCAAACATTGTAAAAAAAATTTCATACAGTATTATTTCGCATTTGTTTAAGAAATATCTCTCGTGGATTTTTTGCACGAGTGTTTTTCACTTGTTTATTTTTATTTTATACATTTTTGCATACATTTATTTACATTATAGTCTGTACACAAATAGTAAATAAAATATTTTAACTTGTCAATTATCAAAATTAAGTTGATTGATAAATGAAACTGTCTATTCATCAACGCAATATGAGGGTTATTAACGAAATATTTAGTCAATGACTTTCACTATCCCTGACCCCTGAGCTAGCACTTCACTTTCTTAACTTTCGCACAACGCCAGCGGGAAAACCTGGAGCCTCGATAATTTTAGCATGATTAATGGATTGATTGTTTTTTTATTAGAGTCACATTTTGAATCCCTACGGGGTAACTGGTGATGAGCTTCGTAATTTTGATTCTGTGTCAATAACGAGGACAACACCCAGATTTAACATGCATCATTCATGACGAGTCTTCGGAGAATCGAGACTCGTATACGTAGCCCGATTTAAAGATCGTCAGCCACGAGTGAGGGAGTGAATACTAACGTCGCACTGTTTAGCTACTCAAGGCCTTTTGACGACGGACTTCGTAATTTTGAAATATGGTCAAGTGGCGAGGACGACACCTGAGCTGACACCCCTCTCCTAACTACCATGCCACACCAGTAGGTTGCCATCCATGAACACTCATCTTTGTAACCCCTTGACTACCGCAACCGTAGCTATTAGATAAATGGCTATTTCAAGGGTATGGATAACAACCGGCTGGATGGCGTAGTTGGTTAGTCGCTGGCCTTGTACGCCTGTGGTTGTGGATTCAACCCCGGCACAAATCGGTGGATTTTCATGGAGCAGAAAATTGACAGACTCCATGTCGTATGATTATGCGGTATGTTAAAGATCCTTAGAGTGCCCGTTTGGCTTGGGTGCTCTCGGAAAAATTAAATTCCTAGTGCAGTTTTGCATCGTCAGAGCACACGTGCCTACCTCTGGGGAGGAAAATGGGTGTCAAAATTACATTGCGGTGGTATTCCACCTATATGGTTCCGCACTAAAAAGTGATACCAGCTCCCGGGGAAAGTATTAGGTCTATAATAGTAAATACCAATCCGCAGCCCCATTGGAATCTTAAAAAAATGAAAAGGATAACCTTAGGCTGATTTATTACAATATATGAATAAATAACAATAACGATTAAACAAACAGAATACTGCATTACAATTTATTTACTATCGTGACTAACATTTTCTTTTGCGTTTGGCACCGCATTAAATTGTAAAAATGCATTGTGGTACTTGGACTCAGTCAATCAGTTTTTACTAATTTCTCTATTCGAGTTCAACTGGCTCAAATATCATTTTCTGATTTATTTACTTCATTCTATTTTAATTCGTTTCTTGAAACTATCAATTGTCAAAGATTTCACGCTAACTTTCCAATCCTTTTGATAATGAGTTAATGTTTATTAACGATGCCCCATAAAGCAACACGATGGCTCTTCGCGATACATTTTTGATACGTTTGTTGCAAAATGCATGATCTTGATGAACTTAAAAGTTTGTCGCACCTAAAAGTCCTTCCTCTTAATTTACATTTAAGTTGCTAGTTATATCAAGCTAGAGTATCTTAACAGATGATTGGCGCGTTTTGTGAAGAACGGTAAAATCGTCCGGGCTTTTGAGGTATCAGAACACGTAGAAAATGACCCAATTCAGTCAAGACAGATATTTTTGTTTTTTATTTTATTGAATAGAGCTATCTTTTGACTTAACGAAACATACTTTGTTTTGTTTCTACGCTACCTAGAGGCCAAGTTACAATCCATTTTATAAAGTTAGAAAAACCAGAAATGGGTTTTTGATCAACCAGAAGGGAGCATTTAAATTGCTCAAAATCTATCATGGGGAGTCTGATAACTCAAAATATTACGAATATATTTCTTTAAAACTTTTTGAACCTGATATTTATGTTATTTTCTAGAGAATGTACTAAAATATTTTTTATTGTATGAATACTTTTTGAGTTATGGCTTTTTATTTAAATAATGGTATCATAAAAAATTTAACATTTTTTATAATGTTTACTCAATTAGCTCTAAAATTTTTAAAAATATAATAAAAAATTAAAATTTTAGTACATTTTCTACATAAATGCATCTAATTTGTTTTAGTAATACTTTTACTAATATATGTTTATTACTTTTTTCTCTAATTGCTTTGAAGTTTTTCAAAAATATTACTAAAATTTCACTTACAAATGTGATTTTTGTAAAATTTAAGTAATTATTTTAAATTTTAATAGTTAAGTAGTAATATTTATTGGTATTGAGTCCCAAAATAGCATTTATAATGTTTTAGTATGCTGTTTTGTTAAAAAGTACTCCGAATGTGTTCGGATACCTTAACCCTGTGGTATGTTCTTATACAAAAAGTGTCATGTGCTCTTTTACTTTAGGGATTAGTTTTAAAATGTCATCAGAACTTAATGTTAATTTAGAAAAGGCCATTTATAAAATCAAAATATCAAAATTTTAGTCTCTTGGGGAAAAACAAAGTTCTTACTTTCATTACCTTCTCGATAACACATAATAAAATACTTCATTTTAATAATAAAACATTTCTATAACGATCAACACGAAGAGCATAAGATTAGAATTCTGAAAAATCCAATAATCTTTCTTTTAAATCAAAGAATCATTATTAACTCATAAGTTTTGCAGAATATTGATTAAATATTTTTTATGCCAGAATATAATTCAGATTATTATCATTTATATTGATTTATTTATAAGAGTAGAGATAAGCGATTTTATCTGACTTATTTGCATCGAAACAATCTTCGTTAATTTCTTTTCCTTTTTTATTACATCAATACATCCTTTCCAGAATGCTTGAAAGCTAAGTCTTATAAAAATTACATTCCCCATTTTTTATGCACTCAGCGGAAGTGTCTAGACATCGAAAATATGAACCAGTTCAATACAAAATACATTGAATGAACTCTCCATAAAAATTAATGGTATTTTAAGAGGAAGTATATATCATTACGCTAAATCTTTTCGGAAATGGTTTGTGCCTGACATGAAATTATATGAGTGATCAGAAACTAAAGCAAAACCGAATTGCACAAAAAGTCCTTGTAGCTCTAATCGATTCAGACCATCTGGAAAAGAATTGACGGTGATTTCTTCAAAATATAAGCTTCTTTGTGCCTGAATGCTCAAAAGGTATTAATAACAGTTTCAGTTTCTTGCTATTGCTATTGCTACCTTCTATACATTTCAGGTCCGAAATGACGTCGAGGGAACTATGAAATCTTTTTCCCCTACATTTGTTTCTTTGCTCTTCAGGAGAAAAAATGCAATATATCACCTGCATAAATTCTTTACCTCGACTTTTTTCCCCTTGATTTAATGTTTTTGTCAAGATCTTCTGGAATATTAGATTTATTATTGTGATCCTTAGAAACTTCGTATGAAATTATATTATGTTTTTATGTTACTGCAATACTTAATTAAACTGCTTAACATCATTGTCTGAAGGTCAAATTCATTTTTTCTTTCACAAAAAGTAAGATTTATTTAAATTCTTAATGGAATTTTTATCATCTTCTGTGCTTTTACACTCCCAAGTTTCATAAGTGAATCATCAATTTTAAAATTTTGGGGAACACACAGGTTTATTTTTGGACTACAAAAATTATTGCGTAGAAAGAAATTATGGATTATATTTTTGGTATTGAGGTAATGTAAGTAAAATGAAAAAATGACCCAAAAATTATGAATTCAGCTTCTCTCTCTCTCTTTCAATTTCAAAAATACAAAATTCAACAAATATTTTAATAATTTTTAATGATTAAATAAAGGTATTTAAAATGATCATTTTGCTTATATACTGTAATTTTTATATTAGGTTAAAAAAAATTGGAAGGTCCAGAAATGGAACATTGACGTCTGAAGGTCAATATTTGAAATCGATAAAACTACTTTGATTACAAAATGTCCTCTATGATGCCCCTTTATCCACCATCCAATCTATTCCCTGAAATATTTTGTAATGAAAGTGAAGAAATTTTGATAACTGAAATGACGAACAAGGGCGAATTTGCCGTTGGAAAGACAATGAGGTAGTAATAGCATCTACAATTATTCAACACACATGAGCTTATGACAAAACTACTTATTTTTGTTCTTTTTGTCGAGTTAAAAAAAAAAGAAGTTTTCTGCTTAATTTGTGCTAGTTCTGATTAAAGTTCAGAAATCCACTTTTTGCTTCTTAAAAATTGTGCATAGAAATCGAATTTGAGTTTAAATATCATTAATCATATTTTTTTTTTAAAAAGTCACTTGAAAAACTCTAAGTTTCACCCGACAATGTTCCGTTTATGGAACATGCTATAAATCATAAATCAAAAACCTTTCTTTGCTCATTTTTTATAATTCTTATGATTGAATTTTAATTTGATTTTTACCAATAAATAGTCTGTGTTACCTTTAGGTCCTAGAGAGGTGTTTAAAGTTAAAAAGCCTCAATTCATTCATAATATATTTACGTAATAGTTTTAACATGCAATTTTTCCTCTTGATGAAAAATTATTATGCGATTAAAAATTTCTAAATGTTAAAACTATAAATGCTGATAGATATTAATTGTTCTTCATTGTTTTTAGCTACAAATCCCATTATTAGAGGGAATGATTTGCTCTTAAATCTTTCTTAAGTACAACAGATATCGGATAGTTACCAGCAGTTCATTCTTACAAGATCATAAAGCGTAATTACTTTATTCGAATTAGAATTAAACAAACCTGTTGAAGTGTCTTTATGAGTCTAGAAAAAAAAATGTAACTTAAAAAATTACGCTTTCAGAAAAAAAATAGTGGTATATCCTCAAAAACCCTCGTTTTTTAATTTTTAGATTTCCGAAGGGCTTCTCCTCCCCTCCTCCCTTCTTTCTCTCTCTCTCTCTCTCTCTCTCTCTCTTTGATGTTAAAAATGCTTTTCGCATGCATAATAAATTTTAAGATTATTTGCACATAATTAAACTCACATGAAATAATTAAAACGTTTGGTACTTGTTTCAGTGATAAATTGTTACTTTTTAACACGCTTTTATAAGTTTCACTTGCATGTAACGGAATCTTGGAACTCGATTTTCACCCACTTAAAAAGGTCAGATTAATTCGAAATTTTGCACACTTGTCAAGGCCCGATGACAATACAATAATTTCATAATTTTGTTCCATTGTCCTCATCAGGATCGTCAGGAATCACGATAATCAGATTTGGCGACACTTAAGTATATCACTTCCAGATTTGGAAACTTATTGCACATACAATTTTCAGATTTGGCGCCTAATTCGATATACCATTTTCAGATTTGGCGACTAATTCCATATAACAGTTCCAGATTTGGCAACGAATTCCAGATTTAGCGACTAAGAGAAAAAGGTGTAACCCTACAGCGAGTATTTTTAATTAACACACTTGTGGTTTATAAAAATAAAACAAACAAAAAAGTGTTCTGTATGTGAGAAAGTGGAGAGTGGGTGTGTGTTATCAATTTCTTACTATAATATAAACATTTTTCTGAAAATGAAAATAAATAAATTATAGTTTTAAAAAAAACTAAAAAACACGCTTTTATACTGAATTGAACTAAAAAGTAAACAAATAATTCTTAATATAAGAATAAAATGATGAACGGGAAAATTAATGTCATTGTGGTAAAAGCGTGGGGTGCGATTTCGGAATTAAAAGAAGTTAGAAACTATAACAATTGATATATTTATAGAGCACCCCACGCTTTTACCCTAATGACATTGATTTTCTCGTTCATCATTTTATTCTTATATTAAAAATTATTTGTTTACTTTTTAGTTCGATTCAGTATAAAAGCGTGTTTTTTAGTTTTTTTTTAGACTATAATTTATTTTTCATTTTTTAGTTCGATCTACAATAAAAGCGTGTTTTTTAGTTTTTTAAACTATCATTTATTCATTATTGAATTTGTCCTTTAGTTTGATATTTGAAGCTGGAATTACGTGGCTGCTGGAATTAGTCTTACTCTTCAATGAATATTGATTGACGGGTCTGAAGGGTATTTATTCTCTCCGTTTACAGGTCCTCGGATGTTATATTAGATTCTGTCTCTATAGAACAGGTCAAACAAATAAAACTCGTGGTAAGAAGAAAAAGTTAGAATTAAAAAAAATTTTAATGTACCATGTTTTTATAAAGGACAAAAAGTATAAAATTCCTCCTTTTTGTTTTTTTTCTTCTTACTTCACATTTTTATGCATTTTCATACACTTCTGAGATATGGTCCAAATTTCAAATCTCTGGCTCATCGGAAAGTCACACAGTTTAAAATAAATTACAATATTCCACTCGCACAGACATTAAAGAAAGCAAGTTAATAAAAGCATGGTAACATAAAGTGTCAATCATATTATCACCTTTTAAACGTATTGCTATAATGTTAATTCGTATCTTCACTTCCAAAAGCATTGCTTTATAAAAATAAAAAATATTTGGCATTTAGAACATAAATTATTTTTTTTACATCACGAGCCTTTTTTTTTTTTTCATTTTCATTTTCAGAAAAAATGTTTATATTATAGTAAGAAATTGATAACACACACCCACCCTCCACTTTCTCACATACAGAACACTTTTTTTTTTGTTTTCTTTTTATAAACCACAAGTGTATTTTATACTTGCATATAAATAGCTTTAAATTAAGAGCAATTGCTGTAGGGTTACACCTTTTTCTTTTAGTCACCAAATCTAGAAATGGCATTTGGAATTAGTCGCCAAATCTGAAAATGGTATATAGGAATTAGTCGCCAAATCTGAAAATTGTACATGCAATAAGTTGCCATATCTGGAAGTCGTATACGGTACTGTCGCCAAATCTGACTATCGTGATTCCTGACGATCGTGATGACAATGGAACAAAATTATGAAATTATTGTATTGTCATCGATCCTTGGCAAGTGTGCAAAATTTCGAATTAATCTGACCTTTTTAAGTGGGTGAAAATCGAGTTCCAAGATTCCGTTACATGCAAGTGAAACTTATAAAAGCGTGTTAAAAAAATAGGCTTGTGATGTGAAAAAAATAGTTTATGTTCTAACTGCTAAATATTTTTTTATTTTTACAAAGCAATACGTTTAGAAGTGATGATACGAATTAACATTATGGCAATATGTTTAAAAGGTGAGATTGTGATTGACACTTAATATTGCCGTGTTTTTATTAACTCGCTTTCTTTAATGTCTTTCCGGGTGGAATTTTGTTATTGATTTTAAACTGTGTGACTTTCCGATGAGCTAGAGACTTGAAATTTGGACCATATCTCAGAAGTGGATGACAATGCATGAAAATGTGAAAAAAGAAGAAGAAAAAAGGAAAAGGAGGAATTTTATACTTTTTAGTCCGTTATAAAAACATGTGGTACATTAAATTTTTTTAATTCGAACTTTTTCTTCTTACCACACATTTTATGTGTTTGGCCTGTTCTTTTGAGACGGAATCTAATATAACGATACGGGACTCACCCGAGGCCCCGTAAACAGAGAGAATAAATACACTTCAGACCCTTCAATTAAAATCCATTGAAGAGCAAGACTTATTCCAGCAGTCACTTAATTATGGCTCCAAATATCAAACTCAAGGATAAATTCAACAATGAAAAAATGACAGTTTAAAAAACTAAAAAACACGCTTTTATTGTAGATCGAACTAAAAAATGAAAAATAAATTATAATTTAAAAAAACTAAAGAACACGCTTTTATACTGAATCGAACTAAAAAGTAAAAAAATAATTCTTAATATAAGAATAAAATGATGAACGAGAAAATTAATGTCATTGGGGTAAAAGCGTGGGGTGCAATTTCGGAATTGAAAGAAGTTAGAGACTATAACAATTGATATATTTATAGAACACCCCACGCTCTTACCCCAATGACATTAATTTTCTCGTTCATCATTTTATTCTTATATTAAGAATTATTTTTTTACTTTTTAGTTCGATTCAGTATAAAAGCGTGTTCTTTAGTTTTTTTTAATTATAATTTATTTACACTACTGATTTAAAAGGACTGTGTACATTTTCATTTAGGATATAGTAATAACTTTGTATCAAATGGCAAATTTCTTTGATTAAAAATAAAACCTATTTTTAGAAATATATATATTTGGATATTGATCTTTTCAACCGGTAAAGAAGCTAATGATTATTTAGAATAAGAGGGTTATTTGTGCTTATCGACGAAGTTATGGTATCAAAGGAACTTGTGTTGAAAAATTCAGCCCCTAAGAGCTCGCTTGAAGAGAAATAAAAGAAATGTGTCCATTCCAAGAAAAAAATTTATCTATCTATTCTTACTGTGCAGAGAATCAAAAGTGCATGTCTAGAATATTGAAAGGTATTGCTCGAATAACGGTTGGACCAAAAGGATTAAAAGAATTTCTTAATATTTTCTGATCTCAAATTGTTTAGTACTAAAAAATAATACCCCTCTCCCCAGAAATGCTATTTACAAAAATTATCTATTCTACATTATTAATGAGATTCATGACTCAAATTTCCCAGCTACCCAACATTTTTAAAAAATCTGACTATTTTTTCAGCGCAATTCACGAGATTAATACATAAAATATGTGTTTTTCTCCGGTTGTGCAACAGCTATTATGCTTAGCTTTAATGCATGTTTTAAACATGTTTCTTGTTCAAAACGAAAAACTCGTCACCTTATTTTTGGAATTCTTTTCCAAAAAAGTATTTTCCATAAAAAAAACTCCGACTTGTTTGAGAATGTTTTGCTCCTTATTAGACGTTTAATACGTTCTAGTTGATGTTTTTGATTGATATTCCACCTAATTTCTGGTCAATGAACTATCTATTTAAATTTTGCCAAGGAATTCTTTGAAAAGTTTTGATATTCACCCAAACCTGAGTAATGTTTATGGTGTCAGTCACTTCCATAAAAAAATATGTGAATGGGAAAATTTAAATCTTCTGAAAAATTTTATTACAAAAGCAGTCAAATGTAATACAATGTTTTCTCGAGACAAAGCAAAATCCAAGTCGAATGCCCCAAATTAAAAAGAGAAAATATATAAGAACTTATAATCGTATTTTTCTGGTGAATAATTCAATAAATACTATGAGTGTGAAATTCTTAAATCAACAAAATAACTATCCTCATTCTGTACAGTGGTAAAGAATTTTAAATAAATGTCATTCTAGCGAAAAATTTTGATTGCGATATTCTTTGTATACGATTCTCTAATAATCATAAAACGTGAAATAGATGCAGTTTTGTTTTCCTTATTATTTAATTTATACTTCAAAACGCTACAAATTCTCCAAGCGCATTCATTTGCTGGTAACTACCTTTTAGTGTCCATTCATGTATAAAATTCGCATAATGTTAATTTTTCGAAGCTTTTCTGCCCTTTCAAAACTCGAATTCAAAAAGTGCGTTTGCATTAAAAAGAAGAAGAAAAACGATATTCAATAGGAACAAAAATGAAGAATGTGAATCATCCAGAACGTCTTTTGTTGTGAGTGGGCTTTAAAGACTTTTGACTGTTTTCCTGAAATGTTTACATACTAGCAACGTCTTTGGAAATGGATCTAAACCCAAACAATGGAACAAAAGGAAACGTAATTTGCATATTTTTATTCAGAATAACATGGTTTAAATATGCGAAGGAAATAATGTGACTGCATTAGGATGGGAAAAACATCAGAAACTTAATATTCCACAAATCCACAGAGATTTATTTTCCCCCGTCCCTTATTTTCCTCCTCTGGTCCTCGTGTTTGGGAGATTTGTCTTTCTATAGCGATAAATGCAATTTATTATGTAATCATAAGTTATATTGGTTTCGGGTGGACACCTATACTAACATTTTGTATTCACAGTATTTGGGTGTTTTGACGTTGTTTAAAAATTAATATTACTTCATTTTTCGACTCGGTGACTCCCAGCTTCGTAAACCCAAGATTGCAGGTTTGATCTCGGCTGGAGTTGATAGTTTTCTGGATGCGAAAATCATAGTCATATGATTGTATGGCATATGAAAGATCAATTGAGTATCAATTGGGTTCTGGTACTCGCGGGAATATTTAGCATTCGACGAGAGCTTGAATTGAACAAATTCAAGAGGCAGCATTTGGTAGTGGAAGCCACCACTAGATGGTGTCACAAATGAAATGCTCTCACACTTGAGGACTTGCCCTGTCTGAAAAGGCTTAGCTGACAAAATGCAGCCCAGAAAAAAACATATTACCTCATTTCATTTCTGCTTAGAAACAAGGTGATAAAACACATTATTTTCATGATTATGTTAACAAACTTTCTACTCAAGGTTTACAATTTATATTCTTATTGCAAACGTATATTTCTTCATTTTTAAATAAATTACTTCTTTCAATCAAGAAATATATTGGCCTGAATATTTTTTATAATACGCTTCGAGGACACACGATGTAATTCTTATCTTTAAAATTCATTTTTAAACAGTAAGAATTGCTATTTGGCAGTGGTAGCTGATTTGTTGATTCTTATCAGTCATTAAGAACAGACACAACACAATTCTAAGTAAGGTATATAAACTATGGTAGAGTGCAGAGGTGAGATATATAAATACGGGGATAATATTACAGAACTTTAACCGAATCTAAGATATGTCGTAGCCTTTCACTACCCCTATGACTATTAACTCCCCTTCGCATATTATCTAAATCTGAATAGGTTGGATCCATAATTAATTACAACTAAATTAATAAATCAATCTTATTTATTTATCTTTCTTAATTGAGAAATACACAAATATTATTCAAACTATAAGAACAACAAATTACAGTGGAGTGCGAGAAGAATCTGATTATGAACGACGGAATCCTAACTGAGTCCACGGAGAATAACGTATACAATCAAACTACGCATTTATATCTAATTTATGGAAATAACTGACCTGATACCTTTTTCTTAAGGCAGGTTTCTCTAATTCTGGATTGCTTTAAGGAGCGGCTTCAATCCTAGATATCTTTCAGTTCCGTCCCGAACCGAATTAATGAACACCTTTCAATCGTCTTCTCCCGACGAATATATTTCCACTAGATAAACTTATCTCTCTCAGAATCACCTTCTTAATCAACCTCGTAATCATCCTCTTTCTCTTCATTTCATTTCTCCCTTTTATATCTTTTTCGAATTCGCTAAACCCGAAACTATCTTGTTTGCATAAGTCACACTTTTGGCTCTCGGAAGATTGGTTGATATAAATAAAATATTTAAAGATTTGAGAGAAGGTTAGTGAAACGCGTAAGCACCCGTCACAGATAGCTTAAACGCGCACATTTACAACTACGCCGCACACTAATAATCAGATTTTACTTAATCAAAATTACAGTACCTTAGGCTTTAATGCTCGGTTCCTACACGACGAACTTCAGCCACTATCGTTTGCTGGATGAATTGACGATGACTCCACGCTCCATAATATTTAATTTCAATGCTTTTCAATCTTCAAATCCACTTCTCTTTGAGCACATCAAACGTATCAACCTCGCTTAACTTGTCAACAACTACCTGTCGACCTCTCACTCTCTTCACTTTACTTTACTTAACTTGACTTCTCACTTCGCTCTCTTCAACTCGCGAAAACCGAATTTATATAATATTCCTTATTTATATAAATCACGTTTGGTTTCTCGATGAAGGTTGGTTGAAATAAATATTTTGATTGAAAGGGAAAAAGAAGAAATTAGTATAAACCCGTATAGATCCGTCACAAGTAAACTCGAATTATGGTGCCACTAAAGAAAGGCTGATAAGCGTTAAATTTGTGAAACCCTAACGTTTAAGTGGTGTAATTGTTTGAAAAAATTTATGTGTCATTCTCGTCATTTGACAAGGGCTCAAAATTACGAAGCCTGACGTCAATAACCCTCGTGATGTTTAAAATGGGTCGCGTTAAGGTGATATGGTACCCTAAAAATCTTTAAACTGTCAAAAAATTGTTTATTGGCTTATTTGATACCCCGAATCCTTATAAACATGCCTACAAAATTTCAAAGCTTTACCTGCATTTTTTTTATCAAGTTATGGAGAAATGTTTGATGCTGGACAGCAACTACCACGCCCACATTTCAGTTTATATGCTAGAAAAGAGCCTGATAAAAAATTAGTTAATTATTTTTCTACCGCGCGACAATGAAATTGACAATATATAACAAATCTTTTCAAGAAAGAATTGTGCAATCCAAGCAAAAATTCTAGTTTGTGAATTGTTTATTGGGGAAGAGCCAATGGACTTGGTCAAGATTTAAAAGTTGTGCGGGCTTTTTATGATATTATTTTGAATGAAATTAAAAGTTCAAAACAGATTCTCCCAAAGCACAAATACTAAATCTCATTTTGATAACTCAGATAATTAAAAATCTAATTCGTAAGAATAGAAAAATTCACCCATTTTTATGTATTTGTTTTTGGTGATATATATATATCCCATATGTGTGAAATTCAACACTTTTATTATTAAAATATTTTAAGATATTTATTTAAACAAATGCACTTATGCAGTTCTTAGATTTTGATATATTTTACCTATAAATTGTTATTTGATTTTGCTTTCATTCGTTTACAATATTTAACATGCGAAGGCTTTTAAAATCATGGAAATAAAAAATAAAGGCATAAACATCTTTTGTACATGTTGTGCATTAGCTCTGAGCATGTAATTAGCTCTGAAGTGTGTGTATTTATTTTTTTTATTATTATTAAAATAAAGTTTTATGAAATACTGATCTTTCAATCATTTTCTTCTATCTATTAATTATTCTACATTTGTGCAATTTTTTTATAGTAAGCAGCTTTAAATAAGCTAATTAACATTTCGTAAAAATTTCAGACTATTCGATGCATATTATAGCATGCTATTCATGGAATGAATACTTCAAACTCATTTTTCTCCTTGTTGATTTTTTGTACATATACTATTATTCAAAACAATAAGGCGTTTTTGATAATTGAAGCATGGGTTTGATATTTTTAATACATGTTTTGAAATGTATGTTTTATAAAAACTGTGCAGGAATTAGCTCTAACATGTTTAGTACTTTTTCTAAAAAATTTCAAAATCAAAATTAATGTTTTTTTGAGAATTTTTGGATGTGTTTCACTATAAAAAAATTAATAAAAGATTATAGAACAATAGCAGAAAAAAAACCATACACAGTTTTATGTAGTATATTATAAGGTACTAGGATAAAAATTTTGAAAAAAAAGAAACATTTTTAATAAAGCCTTAAAAATTTTAAAAATGTTTAAGAAAGTTCAAAAAATTTGAATTTTACAAACATTTTGCAACAAATTAAAAAAAAAATTTGTATGAAATTATTATTAAATAGTAACTTTTATAAAATACAATTAAAACCAAACATCAAATATTAAAAATAAAAACATTTGTGAAGATGGTACCATATCGCCTTAATAAACAATCACTAATTAATCATTGTTACTCTATTCGTAACAACCTATTTACAGAAGGAAAAATTTTCTTTATACAACGACATTTGATATTTTTGAGTATTTTATTTAGTAAATTTGGCTACTAAGGCTGTATATGGAGTTATTTTTACTTTACTCGTGACTGAAAATCAACCTTGAAAGATTACAAACCAGCACAAAACGATATTTTCTTTTCTTAACGCTGTCGCATATATGCATGTTAACATATTATGTTAACATTACTATGAAATCAACACAAAGAAAACTTTAAAGCAGTTAGTCTTTTTAATGATTGACGATAATTAAGAAACCCATCATTTGAAACAATTTTCTGACAGAAGTCAAAATATTTCATACAAAACAGCTATGTCTTCTAGATTCCATCTCAGTTTTCCTTATTTAGTATTTTTAAAGTATCTGATTTTTATATATACTGATTTTTAATATATACTTCATAAGACACGAATAAGAAAAATTTATTATTCTAAATTTTCAATTGCTTGAGATATCGTTAGAATACTCGAGTCTATATACTCTAAGTTTACAATGAGTTTTTGATAAATTGTTTTCAAGGTTTATCTCGCTTCCTTTCTCTCTGTTCATCTCGTCGTGGAAGCCCTATCATCAAAACAAATCATATCATTCATATTTTTCAATTTTTTTCTCTTATATTGATACTATGAAACACTATGAACTGACACTATGAAACATTACATATTGACACTATGAAACATTACATTGTAATTTTCTTCTCTTGGTGTTATTTTTCCGCTGAAAAAATAACGCGAATGTGATTATGAATTTTGTGAATGCGTGTTATTTTTTTCTTATTTGTCCATTCGCATTCATGAATGAGCAAAAGGAAAGGTAGTGAAAGGGAAATCGTAAGCACTATTATTATTATTACCTGTTTTCTGTCTTGTTGTGTGTGTAGTACACTATTTTCTCTTTTTTTCCCAGATAAAGTATTTTTGTTCAATTACAATTTATTCCCTTCACTCAGTTTTTAATGGTATTAGGAAAAAATAACATTTTAATTATTGTTTGTTTCAACATTCATGATTTACTTAATTTTATCCAACTTAATATATTCAAATTATACACATTTGAAAAAAAACATATATATAAAATTCATAATTCATCCTTCACCCAAACTTGGGGTTTTCTTATTTTTTTTCCATTAAGTAAGTCTCAACAACTTTTGTACGGACATTATCAGTAGATTTCCCCTACTTTTGGTTAACATCCAGATTTTAGCTACACAAAAACTATGATAAAACTCGAAGGGAAAAACTGGATGATTATTGTTTACTTCAACACGCATTTCCTATTTTATTTTATTCAGCTTAATATGTTCAAATCATATATATCTAAAAAAATAATTACATATAAAGTTCAGAGTTCATCTTTCCCCAAAGCTTAGTTTTATGATTTTTCCCACTAAAAACGTTTCAATAACTTTTGTTCAGACATTAACAGCAGATTTACCTTATTTTTTATCAGCATCCAGATTTTAGTTGCTCAAAAACTGTAATAAAATTCAAGGAAAAAGCATTTTAAAGATAATTGCTTACTTTTACTCACACTATCTATCTTATTTTATTCAGCTTAATAAACTTAAAGTACATACATCTAAAAATATTTATACATAAAATTCATAATTCATCTCCATGAAAGCTTGGTTTCCAGATTTTTTTTTCCTTCAAGTATGTCTCAACAACTTTTTCCAAACCTTAATGGTAGATTTATCTTATTTTTGGTCAACCTCCAGATTTCAGTTTTGTAAAAATTATTATGAGACTCGCAAAAATGTATAGAAAATTAGTAAGTGCTGGATCAATTTCAAGAAAAATTGTATCTTTTTAAAAGTTGTGATTTTTCGATTAAAATATTTCTACGTTATTAAAAATATTTCAAATAATTATAAACAAGAGTTTAAAAAAATAAACACTTTTCACGTTCAGATTTTCTTAGCATAAAAAGTAATCCACGAAAACAACTTGCAAAGACTACATGATAACGAGATAGGATCTTATTATCTTATTTTTGACCATCTTTCTGTAACTGATATTCAATTTTACCTTATTATCTATTGTTTTTATTGAATGAATTAATGTCATCTAGAGACATGCGTAGAAAGTGAACACCCCCTAGAGATCTACCAACCACAGACTTTAATTTCTAACAACATTTATATAACGATTACCTCACTCGAATTGACCCACTAAATGAAAATTTTGAGGCTCAGTTGCAGCAATCACTATACCTCAAGACATGCAATAATCGCTATTATTCCCCTTAACATGCAATAACCTATAGTATTTCCCATCTGGTGTGCAATAACCACAATCTTTTCCCATCTAATGAGCAACAATCATTATTATTCTCCACGACATACAGCAATGGCTATTATTCTCCAAGATATGGCAGGACTCCAACTCATAGCTTGACTTAAATATCATTGGTAAGGAAGCTCATGGCTTTAATCATTGGACAACAGCGATTTTTTGTCATCTAATATAAAAAAGGTTAAAGTTCAACTTATATCCTAGCTATGAAAGTTTTTATTAAGATACATATATATATATATATAAATGCATTTAAACAAATTATACAAATAAAAGAAATAAAGCAATACTTCAGAATTCTTTTAAAATTCTATTCATCTGAAATTTAATAATGTGAAAAATAGTACCAGAACATATCTGGAATAATATTTATCTAAAAATATTTCAGTTAAAGGATTTCTTAAAAGCAAGATTTTGTGAAAAGAAAGGAAAGAAAAATGGTCCTTACAAACCACAAAAGACTGTCTAAGGTTATTCCATTCATATTTTCTTCAAGATCCTGTAGCTATTGCTGGTTGAAATAAAACCAAGCTTACAACACACACAGCTCTAGGATTTCTCTTTTACTACTATATAAAATAAATTGACAACAAAACAAATTTTTTTTATACAGAGCTCTTTGATCAGAGCGATTGACAAATGGAAAGAATGAGAACTCAGTGGAGGACTTACTTAGCAAATACTAAGAAATATGAATATCGCTGAAAGGAAAAATAAAAGTAAATAAGCAATATTCTTTCTCCACAAAATCTTTATCATTTTCTCTCAGCTATCTTCTAGAAAAGGTAAAGTACTAAAACATCCTTCAGAAGAAAAAAAAAGACTTTTATAACTTTCGGGAAGATAATGTTACCTTCACAAATCTCATGAGTAAAACTAAAGGAAATATTTTTTTTAAAAAAAATGGAGTTTAGTTTTTACAAACAGATAATAATGGCTCAAAGATTAGCTCATGTAAAAATACACCTTAAAAATGTGTAATAAAGTGTTTTAATTAGTTATTAAAAATACTATGTTCGTTATTATATAAATATCTAACTTTTTCTTGAAGAAATTAATGCCAATATAGTAATTAAACTGTTAAGTTTGATTAAGATAGTTATTGGTTTACTGTAGTTTATTTTATTAGTAAGAAGGCATTATAAATATAAACTATAAAAATATAAGCAATTTTCAATAAAAATACGAGTTATAAAATATGTGTAGTGCTTTATAGTCTATATATAAAAATATCTTTAAATTATTATTTTTAGTAATATTTCCTTTATTATTCAAGCATTATTATGAGATATGAAAAGGCTTTATTAATTATGTTTTATAAAGAACCTTCAAGACAAAAACTTTTATATATTTTTTTATTATATTATATGTATTAAGCATTTTTCCCCTTTAAAATTCTAGCTTAGCTGTTTCGAAATACAGATATTAGTCTTCCTAAATTAATATAAGAAGCCAACTGAAATTAAAATTATACACTTTCATTCGATTTTTATTGCAGATATATTTAATCATTACTTTTTTCATTACAGATTTGAAATTAACTGATTTTTCTGTATGATTTTAATCTGTTTGCTTTTGTTTTAATGTCGCCTTAGAAAAATGTAAAGATCAATTGGTGACGAACCTTGTGATATGACACATTGATCAAATGACATAAACGTATCCTGATTTGATATATTACTCTTTTAACTTCCACATCACTACCCATAAATTTTAGAGGCTCAATTCAAAATCGCATGCAATACTTCTCATTATTAATCAGGATCACTTTCAAGTTTTTCAAAAGTCGAAGGTCATGAAAAGGGTCATCTTAACACATGAGCTGCAGTGAGTTTAGATAATAGGCTTAAAAAATGATTACCTATTAATATATAACGATTATTATATTATGGTATGTTTCACTTTTATATTACCGAAATAAACTTTAATTAAATACCAACAAATAAAACTAATATCTGTGTATGTCTAATTATATTTGATACCTTAAATTAATGTTAAAAAATTAAAACAAAAATAATTTCTATTTTTCCAAATTTAAAGAAGCTCAACTTCTGTTTTCTATGTGAATAAACAAAAATATTAATAAATAATATACACTAATGATTAAATAGTGTATTGTAATAAATAGCTTACATAATTACTTTTAAATCATTGAAAATGAAATATTATGCTCATGATCTTTCCCTTTTAAAGACTTAACCAAAACAATGGTATCTCAATATATAAGTAACACAATACAAAATTGCTTTTACAGAACTATATATTTTTTCTAGTTTCACAGTCAAGTTTATCTTTCTGCGTGTATGTGTGTGAATGTGAATGTGTGTGTGATCTCACTCTCTCACTCTCTCTCTCTTTCACTTACTTTTTCTCTCTCCACTCATTCTCTCATTAAGTCTATTATGTAAAATACTTAATAAATTTTACAATTCATTGGTGCAAAAAATTCCACAGCATTGGGTTACGTTCATTTTACGGCCAAACTGATTTCGTAGAGAGGTTGTTATTCCGAATTTAGTAAAATAAATTTTATTTACCTTAAGTCACTTAATATTATTACATACAATCTAATAATATTAAATGTGATATTATAAAAATTAGAATCTTATAAAAGTAAAGTAAAATTTATATATTAAATAAGAAATACACTTAATGACGCATCAACACACGAGAGGTTTAAAAAAATATTTTATGGAATCGAATTAACTTCAAAAAAACTTCATTAAATTATATATTTAAAAAGTGTTTTACTAAAAGTCAAGCTATTCTATAAAAATCAGAAGAAGAAACTGTAAGTAACAAAATAATTCATTTCATTGTAATAATAGTTCTACTTTTATTTAAAGGAAAACGCTCAAATGCATTGAATTTTTCTTCTAGAAATATCATTATGAAAAACTTTTTTCAAGATTTCTTGTTAAAAGCAAATCATTAAGAAAAATAGTAGAAATGTGAATTTTTTTAGTAGAAAAAAAATGGCCTAAAATAAAATGTTTAGATTAAGTAGTATCATTGAACACTAGAACAAAAGAATGAAAAAAATAAATTAATAAAATGTTTGGCCCGAAACCCTATCTGAAAGTTTTACGAGTGCATTTTAATTTAAATATGGAATTAACTGTACCTTAACTGTAACTTAACTGTATGATATCGCTTGTAATCCCAAACCAAAAACAAAAACTTACTGAAATGAAAATGCATCATTTTATATCCGTCTTCCTGTTCCTGTCGTTTATAAAGAAATATCTGTGTATAACCCTTCATAAAATTGTTTTTTGTAGTTGAGACAAAACATTTAAGGCTCTTCCACTAGATTTAATTATCATAAGCGTTTTCCTTTTATAATATACAAGAAAAGAAAACATCTTCTGAACAATTGCCAAAATGCTTTTCGAAGTAAAATTCTTTAAGGGTCAGCCTGTTTGTTTTGCATTAGGTTTTGTGGATTGAAAACTTTTTTCTGAAAGCAAAGTGGAATCAGTTTACTTTTTCTCAAGTATGACTTACAATTTGATAAAAACTAATAAGGATAGATGTAAAAGTATAAAGTTAAGATTTTGCACAACGGACGCACATTTCTTTAAAGTTAATAAATTAATATTGTATTTGCAATAGAATCCTGTAAACATAGAGAGTATCATTGTATAAATAAAATACGTATCACAAAAACGAATAAAAACAATAGACATAGCAAAGGGGTTATTATAGTCAGCAATCAGAACCATCGACAGCTCTCTGACGTAATATAGAAGTAGTTGTGTCATAACTTAAGAATATTTGCTATATGATAGCATTACATGAATGTGTATGTGCCTCATTGTCACGCGAGAGATATTAAAATAAATCATTTCATCAACTGATCATTTGGTAGAAATACACGAATACTTTTTTCTTAAGAAATATTTGAGATTCAAAAAAATCAAGTTCTCACATTAAAATATATATTCACTCGCTAAGAATATTGAATTTAAGGTGACACAGTACGATTCAATTGACAAAAATCAGTCAAAAAATCAAATATAGTTTTCTTAGCCTAAATTATTCTTTATATACTTTTCTATAACCTGACAAAATTTGAAAGCTCTAAACTTAAAAAACGCATAATTATTATAGCGTTTACGTTCGTTTTTATTCACGTCCCTATGGTAAATCAAAACTTTAAACTTACTTATCTCAGAAACATAAAATAACTAGTTTGCTTTCATTTAAAAAGCTAAGGCTTTTTTTCTATTGTGCCTAATGCTTTGATTTTTTTTACTTATTTCTAATAGTACATGTAACAAAAGTTGGTATGCATTTTTGAATCAAAGCAATACTTTTTTTTTAAAAAAATAATTGAAGTCAGAATTTACTCTTTTTTTAAGGAATTTTCAAAAAGCATTCATAAAGAGAAGTATTGTACAAATACCAATCAAATTATCGCAAAACCTATACCAACTTTTGTCATACATAGTTTGACGTACTTGTAAATCAAATTTCATGCGTTTACGTAAATTTTTGTGGTAGGAGTAGCATTTTAAAATCACTTCACAAATTTTAAGTTTTTTCCTCAATAAAATAAATGGCTAGTTTCTTATGAAATTTTGAGCACAAAATCCATTTTACATAGTATACGCACATAGGAGGCAACCAAAAAATATAAAATACTTAAAAATTTACAAATTTTTATAAAAATACTTAAATTAGAAATGTTTGCGTAAATCGTTTAACTTCCAAAATCTACAATTTTCCATCTTCCCAGTTGTTACTGATTACCATCACAGTCAATAACAGTCCCATTTGATATGCATTTTTGATATAGAAAAGATAACGCAGTACACGATTTTGTTTGTTCATTTTTGTATAAAAGAACAATGTATAAAGGATTGTGATTTTTGTGTATTTAAGCATCACTTAATGATATAAGCTGGAGAAAGCACTTGAACGGATAAATTCAGTTATTACAATATTTTAAGTTCTACCTTCATTCTAAAAAAGCATTAAATATGTTTACAAATGTTTTGGATTCAAAAATAACATCACAGCACCATTTCCCTTCTATCTCATTGATCAACTTCAACAGTTGACAACAATTGCTATATGTATTGAAAAAATAATGATAACAATAAGAAATATAAATAGTCTTAAATTTAAACGAAGTTATTAAAGCAGAGATTGTAGGGAATTGCGCCTTATAGATAACATATATAAATTTCAACCAGTTAAAAACTTTAAAAAGAAAAACTCGTGCATTGAGATTATATATATAATAAACCAAAGATAGGATGGATAGATTATATATCCTACAATCCAAGGAAGATCAATATATGAAGAAAAAGTAAACAGACCAAAATGGAAAAGTATTATGTTTTCTAAGGCTGTCACTCCCTTAGGAGAGGGAAGTAGGTTTAAACTTGCTTTATAAGATCTTGACCTTTCCCTTCAGCAGAAAATTTATACATAATAGTGCAAGAAAAATGAAGAATATAAACCAAGATTGAAAATCACTTAGGTTTATATCACCTATATATATACATACAATCACTTATAAATATATATATATATATGAATATATAAGTTATGCTTTTTACCACACATTATATATAAATATACATGTGTATATATGCGTTTTGAATGCCCACAATTGGACAAACAATTTTTAGGACTGCTTTTCTTAAGTGTACACATTATTTTAAAAATGTCCAGACTCAATTTTTTATTACCTTATTTTGATTGCGTGACTTTTTTTAATATTTATGCAAAATTTCGTAGCTTTAGCTACATTATTTAGCGAGTTACTTAACCTTTTCTAGTAGTATGTGAAAGCGAAACCGAATCTAGAATACGTATCATCTGCATTTTATGCAGAAGTTATCATCGGAATCCAAACAGTTTCAATTTGTTTGCTTATGAGAGCGCTTTTCTCTCTCTCTCTAAAGCTTTATACTTTAACTAGAAGAGAAGTGAATCGATCCACACACTTCTAACTAACTTAAAGGAAGAGATTGCGTATCAATAGGGTGTTTCTATTGTATTTTTTTAAATAAAATTAAAATGAATAATAATATAAACTTGAAATGTAAATGTTACAAGTTTTAAAAATATGTATAATGCATTCAATACATTTAGCACACAAGCTTCACATATTTGTTTTTTAGTACATGCTAATTTTCGATAGATTTTGCTCTTAAAATGATTAATATGAACAGATTTATAGTATACGTAAGGATGAATGTTATATATATTTTAACTCTTTCATTTATTTTATTGACCTTTAAAAGTTTAAGCTCCTTTTTCTCGGCTTTTTATTTTTCATGTTGATCTTTATTTTAAACACAAAGACTTTTTTTGTAATCAATATAAAATTCTGAAACTTCTGGTTTTTTTATATAATATTTTTGATAATTATGCGCATGGAATGTGGATTTAGATAAAGAGTCATTTTTAAAGAAAAATACTTATGAAAATGATGAAAATCTAAAAATCATTAAATTTATGGTTATTTAGAAAAAAAATGTAAAAATATAACCATACCCGTATAATCAATCCCGTGCATTGAATTGTAAAAAATAAATCCAAAAATATTTGAAAAAAAGGTTGTCTGAAAATAAAAAATAAAAATTTGCAAGTAGTATAGTAATTCTACCTACAGACCTAGATTTTAGAAAAGGTTTTATTAGGCTGATACCTTAAGACCTACGTTAAATTTACCTTTAATTTTGAGAAGAATAAGGGAAGATATAAATATAAATATCAACATTTCATAAATATTTCATAATATTTTATCTTTCAACTGATCACTTATGCAAATAATGAAAATGCAAATCGTCTGGGAAAGTATTGACTGAATGTAGCATTAAATGTCATTATCCATCAATCTTTCAAGGAAAATTCCGATTTTCAGTGGAATTTTACTGACATGAAATTAATTCATAACACATAATACATATAGGTTTTCTCAATGTTTTAATTTCTTGAAAAGCATTTTTAACTGTTCATTTACGTCTCCTATTTTGCATAACATACTGATACATTTATTGAAAACATGTATTATGAGCAAGTGCATATATATATGCAAATGAAAATAATTAAATTCAGTCAAAGGATATACTCCTAATGTCATTCATTTTATAATCACTTTAACCATCTCTATTTGATGAAAATGATTAAGTTTACACAGAGTTTTTTTTTTAAAAAAGTGTGTTGTATACTGTTATGACTTCTTAAAATAGTTACAAAGTAAAAAGAATTCAAAGCATTTTCCTTTCAAACCAAAAAAATAATATCCTTGTACAATCAGAATTTTAAGTGCAAGTTTTACTCGTCTTTAAAATTTCTTAAAAAATAATGCAAAATATCAAATGTTTAAATATGAGAACAATCTGTATATGTAGTTTCATTGCTAAGTTATGTTATTTGTTAAGTAGAATCACTGCAGGGGCTATTATTTTAGAGAAAAATAATCATATGGATTCAAGATTTGTTTTGTCTGTAGATATGGTTTCATTGCAACGTTACTTATTCTGCAGAGTAAAAAAAATTCCACCTCTTTTTATATCCACATTCTAAATATACTTTTCCTAGCAGCATACTTTTTTCAATGCAAAAGCATTTTTAAAACTTTTAAGAAATTTTTTTCCAAGTACGTTTATTTTTTGTATACTTTATTCCATGCCACTCCTTTAAAGTTCACATCAATTTAAATAAATTTTAACTTCGTTTTTTTATCTAAATATAATATAATGTTTTTTGAAATGTAAAACTATTCAATTATTATATTCATCGCTATTTTTCTTCAAATAAATATTTGTATTTTAAATAAATTCATAGCTCATTTTAGCTTATAAATCCTACTTTTCGTTAATAACAATAAATGAATTAAACTTAAATATGGAAAACTATTATTTTGTCGATTAAAAGTATATATACATAATTGATTAAAATCTTTATTTCTGTATAAATTCATATCCTCTGCATCGCTAATTATGTAATGTATCATATATCCATAAACTGTTTCCATTCACCACTCCGTAGAACATTTAGACAGTCAATAATGTAATGCAACTAATTTCCTTCAGGGAAATTAGAAACTGTTATTATTACAAGTTTCATTTTACAGAACCTTGATTCCACTTAAAACTTCAATCTAAAGACAGCGAACCCGATACTGAGATGAGCTGTTATTCAGGCTTTGACATCAATTACTCTTCACCATGTTACAGCTAGCTGGATAACGTGACAGGAAATTAACAGCAATGCGCAACATATTTGGGGGAATAGTGAGAAATGCCTGCGAGGTGTTGAACATTAGCGTCTTCACTGGAAGAGGAATATTATTTGACTCAACATTACCATATTCAAATCTGCCGAAATGAATGCTAATCATAACTCTCAAAAGAGATATAGAAATTAGATAGAAAGTTTATGAAATCGTTTCACTCTTTTTTTATATACTGAGATTTTATCAGATAAAAATATTCTACAAGTTCAATATTTAGAATTGGGGACAATTAAACGTAACCATCTTTTCAATGAATTTCGTATTTTCAATCAAAGATTTAAAAATCTCAAGATCTCTTTAATTTCGTTATTAATTAAAATCTCAATTATCCTCCCTTTTTCTCTTAAAGTTTGTAGAGTATTGAGAAAAATATGATAAAAAAGAGGGAAATTAATAAATTATTTCACATGAAAGATTTTTTTTTAAAAAAAAGATTTCAAATTGTAAATGGTTAGTATAAATTACTTTTAAGCGTTATTTAATTTTCAAATATAAAAAGCTGCAAAAGGAAAAGTGTATCAATGAGACTAAAATCATTTTTGACATATATATATATATATATATATATATATATATATATATATATAGAAATGAATAATAAAATTATATTAAAAAAATTGTGCCAAATTTATTCATTTGGTACATCAAGAAATACAATTCAAAAATAATTAATTTGTACGTATCCTACGCATCTAAACCGTTGCATCAATATGAATTTATTACAAGATACACAGGAAACAATAATTATAATGCCCCTTAATACTATTGACAGAGTTACGACAGTAAACTAAATCTAAAATGTTAACAGTTTCATTGCAACATAAAATTTGAAAATTTAGAGTTGTTTTTATTATTATTATCCAATAAAATTAACCAATTAAGCTGTTTAGTCATAAAATTAAATTTTACTTCGTTAAATTTGCTTATATGGAAGTATAACTATATTAAATAATTGCATTAAATAAAAATGTTGCATAAAAAGTAGTGTAAAAAATGCCTTTGCTTTTGAATTACCTAACAAAATTTTGGTCTGGATTGAGTTTGACTGTTTCAGTATCATAAACTGATACAAATAAATAGGATGAATAGATTATTTTTATCGACAAAAAAATCAATTAACATGTAAGCAAAATCATGAAATATCAATGCTGTAAGCAAAACTATATGATTGAGTTAATATAAGAATAAATATTCTACATTCTACCATATTTATTTGAAGAGTACCTATCAAAAGATGCAATCAAATTTCTATTTCACGTGTTTTCAAGGATATATTAATTTACATTTAACTAGCTTCTCAACCTAGACGTGTTCAACAATAGCGTTGTCAGAAGATTTTCTATCCAAAGAAACCTCTAAAAGATCCATTAATAGAACCGACAAAGGAAATTCCATGTTAAATGATAGGTCTTCGTAAGAGCTTCGTATTGCGTAAAGGCGTAATTGTGGGTCAACCCTTTATTTACTTTTCCGAACAATACAATAGTGTACTAACTTATACTTCATAAATCTAAGCATATTGAGAAGGGTAATTAAGGTTGGAAATATGGATCGCTAATATAGAGACTGTAAAACGTCCTATAAGAACTGGGTTAAATGTGGCTTTCACGTTTACTAAAACAATAAGAAGAAAAACATCTGCTATATAAAAGGAACTATTTAGCAATAAAACTATAAGCATTTTGACTCTTAAAATAGAATAAATTTACCAATGAGCTGTTTTTGTATTATAAAATAACGAATTGTCATATTGTGTGTACCAAATAATGTAACATTTATTTCTGGTCATTTCTGTGTACAAGTTTTTTCTCTCTGTGTGCATGCGTGTGTGTGTAAATGTTTATAGATTTAAGGCGAAAAGGTTATTCATAGACCTTGTTACACCTTATTATTATCTACAAAACTATTCCAGTTTCGAGTGCAAACGGAAAAAGTTCCTTTACATTATTTAGGAAGCGTAAGACTGAAACATTTTTTTAAGTTATTCACCAAATTTTAAGCATATTTCTAATTAAAAATACTACCAAATTTCATTTAATAATCTCATATTTACACGTCTAACGAAGGAGTTTAAATTTAATATTTTATTACATATATTTAATCAATACTGTACATAAAATTCAGATAACTTACAAATCCAACCTTTAAACAATAATGAAAGATATCTCAAACAGTTTTAGATTGTGTAATCTTCGATAGTTTTGCAATATATAAGTAAATTAAAAAATCTAAAATTAAAGGCTCTGAAATAAAAAAAAATGGAAGCTTTTTTAAAAAGCTGTCATAAACATAAAAATTTAATAAAAATACTTGCAGTAAATTTTAAGTATATGAAATTAGTCTGTTTGGGTTTTTTGCATGTAATATATCACTATTTTTGTCTTTAAGCTTAAATAAATGATTAATTTCATTTCAGAATTAAAGTGTATGCATCTCATTGATCTTTTTAAAAGTATTCCTTCACAAGTAATATCTTGTGATATCTTCCTTTTCTAGCAGAAATTTACTATCTACAGAAAAAACACGGATGATGCTCTTCAAAAATACTCTGGAAATCCGTCATTATTTTCCTTTTTTTCGTCTTGTGTTCCACTATCTTATAATTTTTGTTTTCCATTTTTTTTTAGTGATTAACACAATCTATTCTTACTCACTGATAAATAAGAAATTTTTTTCATATAGCAGAGTATTTTTATTTCATTCCTAAGAAGTCTGGTGAGTTAAGGGATGCATTTTTGTTATCAATTTATAATAATTATTTTTAATTTTTCACCTGGAACTCTTTTATTCCTTTTGATAAAAGTTTTAATTATTTGATTGCCTTGCACGATCATTTTTTATTTGATCTTTTTTTATGGTTTGGCCTCCAGTTTTCTTGCTGAAAAATGATGTTCAAGTATTTTTCTACCAGCATTCTCTCTCTCTCTCATCCAGAATCTTTTAAAATAACCCAGATTGGTTGTGGAAATCCAGTTTTTCTAACTGAAACTTCGCATATAAACTTTTGGGCAGTATCAATGTCACCAAAATGCAAAAAAAAAAATGTTAAAACAGGGATATATATGAATTTTATTCAGATACTATAAATAAAAAATTACACTCAATGAAAACAGAGAGCATGAAGCAAAACAAAAAGACTTTCAAAAGAATAACAACACTTAAAACAATTTCTAAGAGATAAAAACAAATTACTTCCCACTCTAAAGGCTATTCTTTGTATTTATTTTAGTGACAAAGATTATTTATTGCACATTGTCCTTCAAATAAATATAAGAAACTTCACTATTTGAGAAAATTTTGGAGCTTACATATTACAAATGTAATTTTATGATAAATAATTAAGAATTTGAGTTTAATTGTTCAAATTGATTTCTCAGAATTAAAAATAAAAGTAAGATACTTAAATGAAAAAATCAGAATTATTCATCTAAATTTTATTTATTGCGCAAAAAACTAAAACATATATCAAATAATTTAAGCGAAAGTTATAAAAAAATGAACAAATAGTTTCTTGCTTGATATAATATGCACTTTAATGCTTGAATAAACTTGAACTGCTCTCGGTCGAGTAATTTCTCTCACTTGCATTTTCATTACTTTTCTACTGGATAAAATATTTATATCTTACTCGGTTATAAAAGAACACATCTCAACATTTCGGCAAACTTTTAAAAGAAAATTGTAATTTACAACACACATATATATGGCTTTTTCTGTAACTAATACGAAAGCACATTTCAAACACCTGTGCGTTGGTAATCTTCGCTATTCATTCTTCCGTTGTATTATATATTTATGTGTGTATTTTTCAAACATTTGAATGAAATGTTTGAATGAAAATACTTATTTTATTAATGAATGGATGCACTAAAATAAAAATCTATTTTACGATAGGAAAAACTAAATAAGATGGGGAGTGTATTGATTCTTTGTCATTACATATTTGAAGCTATAAACTAGAAAACTTTATACTACTTTCTTTTATAGATCATCCAGTGCCTTTATACAATACTCATAACTTTGTCTTATAAGCTAAGAAATAATCAGAAAGGAAAAGAGGTTGTTCTCGAGCTTCTGTCTGGAAAATATTTGATGTCTCAACCTTTGAGTCACCAAATTGATGTCAGAGCTAAGAGGGAGTAGACATATTTATTGGATGTTATTCTTTCCGTCTACTGTGAAACATGCTGTAACTTTGTTTACTGAGAAAACAAATGTTCACTTTTTCACCCCATTTTCGGCCTACATTGAATATACATGATAGTCAAATATGTCTGTCTTTATCAAGAATCCATTGGATTTTCTTTCTTTAAGGTATCCGGCTACCCTAAAACTGTGAATTTTGCCAAAAATGGACAATTTTTCTTATGATTTTATTTTATGGGTCATCGTATTAGCTTTATAAAAATACTAAGTTTATCATTTTCCGTTTACTAGAACAAAAACGACAAGTGTTTTAGTAAAAGAAGATGCCATTACTTTAAGCAAGATGTCATACTTCAAAACGCGTTTTACTCGAAATGGGATTTTTTGAAAATAATCAAACGGGGTCAGCGATTGCTAAAAAAGTTTTGAACATAATTAACTGAAATTTTTTCTGTAAGTTCTGTATAACAGTAGAATTGTTTTAACCTTCAGATTTATTACAACATTTACATTACCCTTATGTGAATATAATCACTGTCTTTTTAAGCACTTTCATATAGTAATCGAGATAAAGTGCTCTAGTTTTTGTAAAAAAGAATATATCTCTTATCCTGAAGGTCATTTCAAAATTGAATAATATAGAAACAAATAAGATTCGAAAAATTGAAAATTTGTTTATAAACCTTTGGTGCAGAATGGGCCGCGTTTATGCTATTTTTTGTCAATTTTTACCTATTTTTTCTCATTTTAGTAAAAATAATTTCTTTTTTTCTTCTTAGTTTTAGCACATTTTTCTTAAAATGCACTAAAAAAATCTAAAAATAACAAACAAAACCCTATATCTCCTTTTTTTTAAAAAAAAAAAAGTTGTCGCAACCAGTTGGATACCTTAAGTTTACAATGGCATGTTAATTTTTCTCTAATCATGTGCTTCATTTTTTCCTATATTTTTACTATTTGCATTTTTTTAAAGTACATGAACAATATCTTATAATCTTTCAAAAGATTTTAATTGTAAAACGTAAATTACAAATAGTTTACTTATACTTGCTTTATTTTTTCTCCGTAGTTGTAGCTGATACCCAAATAATTGCTAAGTATGGGTATAAGTTTATGTACCACACAATCATAAAATTTTACTGTTTGTTGTCTAAATCACACACTTTAACTTCCTTTTTGATCTCCTGATCTTCGTAGAGTTATTTCTTAAAAGATGCTTCTCTCTCCTTTTACAAATAGCTTTACTTCGTTATTTGAAATAAGCATCAGAGATAACAGAAGGTTTGCTTGTTCTGTGTTCATCACGAACTTCGGTCCTACCTATCTCCAGAGAAATCACTAAGCAATTGCGCTACATTTTGTTGATGTTTCCATAGACTGAATAAATTTCTTTGTGAATATCAGCTAACTATGGCATTTAGAAAATATATGACGAAACTCTTTTTCTATTTTTCGATATTCTGAATCGTCGCAACCATTGTTAAGAAGTACTACTCGAATTAGATTCAAAACAGGAGTGTCAAAAGAGCACGAATGGAAATTATAGCTTCAAGTTTAAAGCTTTATATATAATGCTGCCAACGCATTTACAAATACTTTTTCTTTGCCCTTTCTACCTATTGTATCATTATTTTTGGAAACACTTTGTACGTTATCTTACCAAGCCGAAACTAACATCATAAAAACCAGAAGGAAAGCTATGAAAATAAAATAACGCAATATAACTCGGGAAATATTTTCTCAGATTTTTAAAATGAAAGTGATGAACATTTTAAATACACGCTTCTTTAAAACTTTAAGCACTTCTGCAACCGATTCAATCATGAAAGATTTGAAACATTTCAGCAGCCAAGTTATTCTGGTTATGAATTCAAATCGAAGAACTGTTCAAACTCTGATTCAATCAAGGGCCAGTTGGGCGAATTAATGGGGGCTACTGAACATTCAGTGGAGTCGAACGATGAGTTCTTATGGTTGGGAGTTAAGGCACCAGCTGGACATCTGACAAGGGCTCAGAAATGTAATATCCGATGCTAACACCTTTCCTGATACTTCCCTTTGCAATGATATAAAATTCAAGTAAACGAAAGTATTTTATATTAAAAGATAAATCTTGAAATATTTAAGAAAGCATATGTCTATGATAAATTTTAAAAGGATGTGGTTTGAGGTAGAGACACAATATAGTGCGTCTCTTAAATCGTGTCTGATGTTACAACTTCATTTCTAATGAAGAAAACGAATTAATGACTCATAATTTCAAAACTGGTCTAAGTTACAAACAAGATAAAAATTAAATGGATGCCAACAACAAAAACAATGTATTAAATGGAATGTGTTACGGGATTAGAATGCAATTAGTTTACGGGAACTTTATTTCAGATTTCTTGGAAGCAAATCTTACATAGAATGTTTATTATGCCCATAAAAAAAGAGAAAATTTCAATAATTAAAATTTTGTCAACAGAAGGAAACTATGAATATTGATGCACCAAAGCATAAAAATACGATAAAAATGAGAAAATTTAAGAACTGTGATTAGGGCAATATTATTTATGCGTTTAAAAGAATAGCACCTTTTAAGGATTCTGCAATGATTGAATGAGGTCAGCAATTTACCAATGTTCGTTAGAGAATATGTCAAATTAACTAAAATACCTAAATCAATAAATCAATAGAATTAATTTAATAAAAATATTCCAGTATTGCTTTTTTCCAAAAAAAAATAGCATTAACGAAATTGATGATTGATCGTGTAAGCTATTAAATCATGAGCTTCACTATGGATTGAATAAAACTTAAAATAATTGTCTGGAAGATTTACGAAAGCAAAAATGTTGCATGCTCACAAACTTTTCCATTCACATTTTAGCATTTCATTTGCCTTGTATCTAAAGAGAAACACTGCCCCTTATCAATTTTTTTTATATGGAATAACATTTACATACTCGATTTACGATAATTATAGTTCTCTATGAGAGTTTTTCCGATACATAGTATATAATAAATTGTAAGAGTATTTATACAGTTTAGTAAATAAAGTTTTAAGATGTAATTAATTCAGTTAGTCATAAAAAAACAGTGAGGATTGATTGAAAAAAGAGATCAATATAAAGAACACATTTTAATAGTACATAGCGTTTATTGACAATTGTATCAAAAGTTTCAAGTTTACTTTGACTGATGTAACATTTTTTAACATAAATTAATAGTTTTAAAGTGGATAAATTCAAGTATTTTGTTTTACACTTATTCAAAAAAATTTTATGTTATTAACATAGAGGGACAAATGGTTAAAAAAATTAAACACAAAGGCATCTTTTAGTTACCATGGTAATACATTAAAAAAATGCTTGCAGTAACGAAAGGAAATGGAGAAATTAAAATGCGTATTATTTATAATGAATAAAAAAACCAGTTCTGGTGATGCCAGTAATAAAGTTTATTCAGATACCTTTGTTAAGAAAATTGGATTGGAAGACTATATTATACAAACATATAGTATCCTTAATTACTATCTTGTAAACACCATTGTTTTGAAAGTTTATAAGGAGGTTGTTATATTTACTGTTAGTTTTGCTTATTAGCGATTACGTTTTACAAATTAATTTTATTTTTTTTAATTTATTGCATGCTTCTAAGTATATCCCTGTTTTATTCCGTATGATTATGTGGTTATATATATATATTTTTAAAAATTAATTTCAGTTTCTACAAAAAAATAATAAATTTAAAAAGTAAAAATAAATTAACTGTATTGATTCTTCTGATTTTCAACTGAAATAAACAGTTAAGGTGCAAAATTGGCAATTAACCATGCAATCTAAGTACTAAATCTAAAAGTTTCTAACTGCATTACAGTGGGTAGTCGACTTCGACCTATATTTCCTTGCTATCTTCTTACATATTACTTAAAAATAAAAAGAATTATAGAAACTCATATTATAAATCACTTTACTTATAAATAATCGTGCTTAATCATTGTATAATTTTAACTAAGACGTGTATGTAATAATACACGAAAATCATTCTGTGCCTATTTCATTTTGTGCATTCACTACATTATTTCAATAGATTTTTTCCTTGATATATTTTCAAAAAATTATTTTTGTAATCGATTTTTGACACCCGTATTAATTTTAGAAAAAAGTATTAAAGCCCTTTGAAGGGTATTATACCCTAAATTCGGGAGTTGTAAAAAACAGCATTTGCCTCAGCAAAGCCAAATAATATGCGCGTTTGTTGTTATGGCTGTTATATCTTTTCGTAACACACACAATCAGAGATGCATAGAAAAAAAATATTCTCCAAACACTAAGATACTTAATTAAAGAGTAGTGTCTTTACTCGCGCATCAATAATTGGGTCTATCTAATTTCCATTTACGATTCAAAGTTCACTTGTACAAGCTGCATCAAATAACATAGAGTAAACTTGTTCGTCTATTGAAGCGTGCTTAAACAGATAATTTCTTGTTCAAGAGACATCCAAGGTCAATCTTTCATCTTATATTTTTAGATTCAAAAGAGAAGTTTTCAGGAAGTCAATTATAAAAGAATATACCACTGCTAAAATTGCACGAATAATTTTTCTTGAAAATGCCCATAGATTTTAATTCTTTAAATTGTCGTAACATTTTTTGAGAAACAATTTATAATTGCTAGAAATGAGAAGTCTAAACTTTATGTGTACATCACTGATATATATCACCGTGATGTCAATTCAAAAATATGTTATGCCTTTGTTAAAAATTATGCATTAGATTTTTTTTTTTTAAAATTATTTTAAAATTGTTGCGACGCATTGGCTTAAAATCACTAGGTCAAAATATTCAAAATTTGTTGGTTGATTGATTGTTTATTAATATTGCACTGTGAAGCAACGTGAGGGCTATTGGTGATGAATCTCGTAATTTTATCCAAGATTTGTTTTACTTCTTGAAAAACTCTTTTTCTGAAATAAAACATGACAAAAATACGAGCAAGAAAAACCGAATCAACTATTCAACAATAATTTCTGACGAAGAAAAGATAAAATTATCCTTTTCCATTTTTGAATATTAACAACCTTTGCATTCCCGTTCTTTCCATAAAACGTTCAAATAAAATAATCTTTTCTAAATCAACAATACTTTCATTTAAAATTGAAAGGCTGGAGGCTTTTGTGATTTAAAAGCTATTGGATAAAAAAAACTCACACAATTGAAATATTACTGCATATATGCATACTTAATATGATAGAAAAATATTTCATAATTTTACAAATTAAGCTTCGTATATATTTTTTTTTCAATTTTTAAGATTCCAGGCACCAAAATCGTTAAATATTATTAACAGAAGAACGCTTACTCGATAAATGAAAAAGTCTTTGTTGATTAAATTATAATTTTAGATCGCTATTTTTTCTGTTCTCTTGTAATAATAAAATAACTGGGATTTAATGTACGGAAAATCTTATTATAGAAAACAAAGTTACCCTCACTTTCACCCCCATTTCCCTAATTTAATTCCCACACACTGCTTAAAACTTCGGAGATAAAACCTCCGATTCCTTATACATATGGAATAATTTTTAAACAGATATACTATCTTTCAAGTAGTCTGGTTTATTCAATAATAGGGCTTGATTTTCATTTCGAGATTTAGGACGTGAATGTAAAATTTTCAGAAAAATAGAATCCGAGAAGATAAATAGAATATTTGAATCTAAAAGTGAAAAGAAATTAAGTCAACATTGAAGAGAAAATGACACATACTCGATAAAGCCACAAAAATGAAAAATGCAAATGCGTTATTTTACAAAAAAATCAGAAAAGTTTAGTTCAAAAAACTTCAGATACAATGGTTAGAAGATTTTTAGTAGTCTTAAAGCTTACTCTATTGATGTAGATTCCTCGCCTGATGCTGTCTCAGCTTAAAACTGAAAAATTCAAAAGAATTGTGATAAGGTTTCAGCAGCATGTCTTCTCCTGGTGATAACTTTATAGCAATGCTGAATTTCCAACCGTTCGTGACATAAATGACGCGGCGCTGAAAGTGATGTGAATTTAAATGTGGTTTTCTACCTCATAATATTTGAATTTCTTTCGACTAAGAAAAATCTGTATCCTCTTTTGTGAGAAAAATATTCGACGAGCTTTGAAAACACTTTGACTCGTTTATTGAATAACGTATAAAAATGCATCGAGGTACTTTTCCGATCAAGAATAAGTACATTTGTATAATTCTATTAATATCTATATGCAGTCAGACCCCGAATTAACGAACCCCTATTTTACGAATTTCACGATTTCAAGAATTTTTTTTCTTTCTTCGATTAATATGAAGACAAAAATCCATATTTAACGAATAATATAAACCCCAAACTAACGAATTATTTCAACCAGCCGAATTTTGTTTTATTAGTTTGTAATAGAAAAAATTTTACTATTTTTTTCAAATAACAAATTTTTTTTGTCCAGAACAGAAGGAACAAAAACTTTTCTTGTAAGCAGAAAATTTCGACGGGAAAGGGTACTATTAGCATTATTAGACTTTAGAAGTGCATGTTGTAATGCCGGACGGTTCCTGCTTCCATCTGAAACCCCTTGTCTACCCGCAGACCCGGCTAGAAGTGTGGGAGAAACTGAATAATCAACAGACATGATTTCAATCTAATTAATTTATTGTTACCAAAATATCAATCAGGCACAATAACAATCTAATTAAGATAACTGATCAGATAGTAGAGCGTGGAAGTGAGATTCAATAACACGGGGATAATACTACGGACCTTCAACTGATTCCCTGACAGCTTAAATAAGCTCAATATAAACTACCTCGTACACTAATAAGCTAACTTCTAATTGAACAAGGATCATGATACCTGTATTTTTATGAAACATATCCTACACTTGAATCTTTGCAGGAGATCTTTAATCACTGTCGTTGGATCCACTCTCAGTAATCCTTTGTAAGGATAACTCCAAAGGCTCTTAATAATTCCACGATCCTTCAATCTTCAACTAACTAACTCACTTGCCAACTCTTTGCTAACTCTTCAAACTCGCGAACACAGAATTTATATAATATACTTTATTTGCATAATCACGCTTTCTTACTAGGCGAAAGTCGGTTGAAATAGATATTTTTCTAAGAGTGCCATGAAGGGATTAGTAGAACCGCGTATAGATCCGTCACAAGGTGAGTCATGAGTGTAACCTATTGTGTGAGTTTTAATTAGGACCGGAAATTCCTTTCTAATTTCATCTCACTTCACAGATCAGGAGATACTTTTAATGATTAAGCTACATTTGATGCCTAACTGTGCAGTTGAAGTTGAGGAAATTGTTGATTTGTGGAAATCAATGAATAGCGATTCTGATGCAGAAATTGATAATGAAATTTGTATCGGAACTGTTAAATTTTCTCATTGTTTAGAAATTGTAGAAACATACTACATGCAGCAGGGTGCAACTAACGCATTATTTTCTTCTCTGCATCAAGGCAAAAAAGATCTCTTTCGAGACAGAATTAAAAAAGATTGTCAAATATCTATTAGATAGTTTCTTAAAATTTTTAATGAACTAGCGCGTTATAATTCACTATTAGAAGTTTTAGCTGTTGAGTAAAAAGTGTGTGAATTCTGACTATGGATAGTTTTTGTGTAGTGACTTATTATGGAATTTCCACAAAAAAATGCATTTTTTTGGACCTAGATAGAACGAATAATTCCGAATTAACAAACAAAACATGCGGTCCCAATGAATTCGTTAAATTCGGGACCGACTGTATATTTAACAAGGTATTGTTGAAACACTCATGGTCATAGAAATATTGTCTTGAATATGCCTCAATTTTATTTTATTTTATTTTTCATAACTGATTTAAAAATATTTTACAAAAGCAATCCCTAAGAACGTTGCTTGTTTTGCGTTGATTGGTTGATCACAATGACGTAAGCCCATTTTACCATATTGTGGAGCACACGTTAAATTATATCATGCAAACAGTTGTTTCAAATATATCTGATTCAGATGTCAAAGGAAGAAAGAAGAAATAGTAAGTATTTGTTAGGACACAAGAAAAAAAAGTAGAAAGTAAGGAAAGATTACTAGGGCATCCCGGGGACACGTCACCCATGTTTACTAAAACTGCATGGAAGAGAAGAAAGACTACAAGAATACCTTGTGGTCGTAAATCCCGTGCTTGTCCAAATAAGGTAAGCTCTTGAGGGTCAGTCATAGGAAACGATTAAGAGTGATATAAAATAGTTTCAATAGTAAACAAATTTAAATAAGCGAATATATTAAGTGAGAAACACGATTTAAACTAATTTTAAATTATAAATGCAACAAGTATTATAAAAAAATGTGTCAATTCTACTTAGGTAAACAAAGAAAAATTTTAATTTAGTTGATTAAATTTAATTAATGAAATAATTCTTGAAAAAACTATATTAAAATCAAGTGTCATCCTCTACAAGTTTAAAAAAAATGTATTTGAACTTCAGTGGATAGATAAAAAGCATTTTATTAACGATTGAAAATTTGAAAAAGGAAAAAAGAAGGGGATATATATATAAATAAATACATATATATAGGGAGGAGTAAATGAATTGTAGGAATTGAAAAAGTGAATATTTTTTATGATTATATAAAGGAAAACAAAACAAAGAACAAAAATCCCAATACCTAAAAGGTCTTATTAATTTAGGTTTCTCAAACACTTGGAAAATATACGTACAATGAATAATAAATATTATGTTTATAAAGCAAGTAAGTTGTTTAAAAACAATGTTTGCAATCCATATCTACCTCTTTTCTTTTTTAATTTCATTGGGTATTTTTTCCACGATAAATCCTATTCTTAATACAAATATGAAATTTCTCAACATATTTCGTTTCTTCTTATTAAAAATTTAACATATTAGTACTATTTAATGCTACAAGTCTGCATTTACATATGACTTTCATGACCTCGTTTGAAAAATTAGCTGGGCTTTAATATATGTTTTACTTTATATATATATATATATATATGAGTTTTAATTCAGGGTTATTATTTTCTATGCGTATAATTTCTAAAGATTTTTCTCGAATAATTAGGCCTGATCTAAGCTTAATGGTATACTATTTGTAATGGTGGTAATTTGAATATGTAAAAATATTTGAAAAATAATTTAAGTGTCCGAAAAATTGTGTTTATGAATTTCACAATCACCACAAATTGGGCAATGAGCAACTTGTTAATACGTTGCCTACTACTCAAGAGTTTTTTTTTTCTAACTTAGCTTAAGAAAGACTACATATTGAAGTTGAGAGTTTCTGAAAAGAGGATTTTATGCTCAGAAATTTCCTACGTATTAAGACTTCATTCGAATTCTAGACTAGATTAAGTAAAATCTTTTCAAAAAGAAAAGGATGTCATTGACTTTAAACTAAGCTGTTGGCTAAGAAACATCAATTTTGGATTATTTTGCTGAAATGTTTTACTCTTAACGTGAAGAAGCAATCATTTGGATTAGATTTTCCTGGTATGTTTTCATAACTTCCTGTCTCCTTTTTATTTTACATCTTATAAGGATTAAGACACCCCTTAGGGAAATATTTTTCATCTTTATACTTCTGTCTCTATGTTAAAGTTGCGAAAAATATTTTCTTTTAAGGTATTTTACGTTCATATTTTTTAAAGTTGTTCTCTTATAAAAACACACATTTCTTTCCATCGCCAAAAGTACAGCGTTTTTCCATTTATTTTCCTAGTGAAGTATGTTTTATGGCGATTTCTATGAGAGTAAATCCTTTTTCTAAAAGATGAATGAAGATTCAAGCTAAGTTTTCAGATTGGGAAAACATATTAGGTGCAATATCATATGTATCATAGGATGCATGGTAGGTTTAGCACACTATTTTAAAAAAGATGTTTTGACTGGATGTATAGACGGGGGGAAATGCAGCTCAACTCTTACAAGATTACTTTCTCAAGGTTTTAAAAAATACTAATATCTTTTTAAAAAAACTTAGTCATTACTTTAGTTTCATTTACAGATGATACAAAAGCTGAATTGTTAACTTCACTAACAATTACTCCAAGAAATCTACAAATTGTGTCAGTTCATCCCCAATAGCCTTCGAAAGTGTGGCATTAATAATTAGTCCATCAACCAAGAACTCTGTCTAAAGATACAGTCTAAAGTTTCTTAGTTCTGTTAGTACTTAAAAGTGCTCGAATATAATTTGTAACCTTAAAAGTTAACTTAAGGTATCCGACTACCCTAAAACTGTGAATTTTGCCAAAAATTGACAATTTTTTTTATGATTTTATTTTATGGGCCATCTTATTATCTTTATAAAAATACCAAGCTTATCATTTTCCGTTTACTAGAACAAAAACTACAAGTGTTTTAGTAAAAGAAAATGCCATTACTTTAAGCAAGATGCCCTACTTTAAAACGCGTTTGACTCGAAATGTGATTTTTTGAAAATTATCAAACGGGGTCAGTGATTGCTAAAAAAGTTTTGAACATAATTAACAGAAATTTTTTCTGTAAGTTCAGTATAATAGTAGAATTTTTTTAACTTTCAGATTTATCAATCACTGTTTTATTACAAAATTTACGGTCCCTTATGTGAATAGAATCACTGTCTTTTTAAGCATTTTCATATAGTAACCGAGATAAAGTGATCTAGTTTTTGTAAAAAAGAATATATCTCTTATCCTGAAGGTCATTTCAAAATTGAATAATATAGAAACACATTAGATTCGAAAAATTGAAAATTTGTTCATAAACCTTTGGTGCAGAATGGGTCGCGTTTATGCTATTTTTTGTCAATTTTTACCTAGTTTTCCCACATTTTAGTAATAATAATTTATTTTCTCTTCTTAATTTTAGTACATTTTTCTTAAAATGCACTAAACAAATTTAAAAATAACAAAAAAATCCCCATATCTCCTTTTTTTTATAAAAAAAAAAGTTGTCGCAACCAGTCGGATACTTTAAATTACTTTTAAAAAATCAATTTTCTTAAGCTTTTATTTCTTATTATTTACTAACATGCTTTATATATAAAACTACACAAAGGCTAATGGTGCGGACCTCTGTTGAAGGAAAAGGAAGACACCTGAGCTGACACACCCTAGTCTCCTAACTTCTACACCACACCAACAAGAGTACTTGAACCTCGATATATTTAACTTGCATTAGGCCCTCTAAATGGTGAGACTCCAACCAGTTACAGTTTTAAACAATGTCAACTGTGAATTCGCGTCCATGAACAATCGAAACCGCGTCCTTATTTTTCGAGAATTTTATGAAAAGTACAAGATGTAATGCATTTTTTCGTATACTCTGAGCTAATGGTAAAAGACTGCACAATGCATTTAAAAGTATATATATCTAAACTAGTATTCACTCATTCTCCTAATTTTTACATCATACCACTTGAGAGCTTGGATGGTCTGATAAATTCCAGTGCAGAACCCTCTATTAATCCAAACAATGCTCGTAGAATAAGAGCCACTACTCTCGAAACTTGTGATTTTACCATCAGGCCACCACAGCCCAGTAACCAAATTTATGTAGATCATTATTTAAAATGTAAGGTACTAATTTAAAATGATAATCGTCCACCTACTTCAAAACCACTAATTTCTATATATTAATCAGTAATTTAAAAGCATTTAATTTAAGCAATCTGAACTAATGATTAAAGTTGACCAGATTAGTGTCAACCAATAGTAATAATAATGATTTTAGTTTGGGACAACATAAAATTAGCACTGAATGATATTCATTTTTTTTTTCCAAAACGTCAAGAGATCAAAATTTTTTTTTAAAGAAATAAAATGCAATATATTTAAATATCTCGGTGCATCTGTACACAAATGCTTCGCCTTTAAGCTATTTACTCAGAATCTTCGTGGATGTTTAATTTTTCTTTGATATCAATGGCTGAAGGAAAAGGTGCATTTTTAAAAAAAAATTGAAGGATAGTATCGAGTGAAGCTCAGTATTCATTGAAATTCATGAAAAAGGAGAAGATAAGGTTACGATAAAGTTTCAAGATACAGTTACTGTTGTTTACTCTTCGAATTTTTTATAAAAATAAAATAAAACACACAGTAGAAAAAATATTTAAAAAATATAACCAATTTAAAGAGATCTCCGGAGTAGAATAAAATCAAAACCATAAGATTTTAAATTTTATAAAAACTACAAAAACTAAAATCTTTTTAATTGTGCTACGCAATACCAAAAATACTCCTTGATTTCTTCTTTTTTTTTAAATTTTTTCTTCTATCAAGCATCTCCCTTTTCATTTTTCCGCTAATATGTTTGCCTTTTTAATTCAAACCTACCGTATTGACTTCATTTTTTAAAATTTTTAAAAAGGTATTCCTATTCACTTTTCTTTTAGATGAAAGAAAAAGTATGCGGTTCATCTTCAAAAGCCCTACAGCGATAAATGATTTCCAAACGATAATTTAAGACCTGTGTGCATAAATTAACCCTCCTCCTAATAAAAAGCGCTGCCACTGCTTATTATCTCTCTTTGCAGTTGTTACTGCTCAATGATGTGGCTGTAGATATCGAATCTTTTCTCGACCTTTGACCTTTCACACAATAGCCCGTATGACAGAGGCGCTATACATACATTTAAGCGAACTCAACTTATTCCTTCATGTTAAAAGAATCATTCTCTGACGATGAAAAGGTCTTAAAAATAGGCTTAAAATATCTGCCTTTATGAATATATAATAAGCTAAGAAAGTAATCAATCAAAGCATGCCAGAATTGGGGATTTCTAAAACCGGTATCTTCTGAAATGTCGTCTTGTTGTTAGGTAAATGCACACTGATAAAGCACGTTCTGAATGCATCTTTTGTTATTTGATTCTTCGGAGCGTAGAACCCAGCAAGTCCTCCGAGATGACGCATAAAAGGTTCGCTAATTTTTAGAGTTAAAAATATTACTTATTGTTTATATATATTTCAAATTTAGGGGGGAGGCTCTGTACTTTTTTAACATCGAAATAAGCCGACGATTTTTTTTTTTTATGTTGCGCATTTATAAATCTAGGTGCATTCAATTTTAAAATAATTGAATTTTAATTTAAAAATAAACTGCCTTTAATGCAATAATGCATATATTATTTGATTTCATTAACATTTTCAAATTAATTATCAATATATTGTTGGTATTCACTTGGAAATTTTGAGTCTAATTCTGGAGTAATTGATATCTCTTTAACCTAACTTCCACACTTGACCGTGTTAGGATTTTAAGGCTCATATGTATTTAATGTGCAGCCTCCACCACCGAAGCTTCGTCGGCAGAATGGCTGATTTCTTGATTTTTTTTTTGGCACGAAAACTTAGATGCACTGATTGAATGATTGATTCATTATTAATATCCCCCTTTAAAACCACACGAGGGCTATTGGGGATGGACGCCGTGATTCTGAAACACAATAAATTGGCAAGAAACACAAGTGAGGTGGCGCATCATTCTTCAGACTTCCTCTTCACTCCAACGTGAACCTCTCCAGATTTAATGGGCATCAGCCCCTCTACATAGTGGATCTTCTGTAGTACTAGGACTCGACACCCATGATTGAATAAAAGCAACGGTGGCCACGAGTTCCCGATCATGACCTGCGCCAAAAAACTCTTGCTTACTCACTAGTAAAAACATGTGGTATCCAAATAATTGTTACAAAGGAATATTTAGGATCTCAACATAAAATGAAAATAAAGCATGTGGTAAGTATTGGTTGGACAAGAAGGATAATTAAAAACAGAAAAAGTTACAAGGATATCCTGGAGGGGGACCCGTATTTTACAAAAACAGGGGAAAGATCCTTCAATCCTTGGGGTTGTAAATCTCGCATTTACCTAAAAAAGCAAGCCCCTGAAAGAGCTCTTTTACAGAATTAAGGTTTCAGCTCGAACTTCTTGGCAAATCTTTCAAGTTGCTCTTTCTATGCGATATCCTTCCAGTAAACTTCAAACAATTATGGCGTATTTTTTTATTATTAGCTGTGTTTAGGAGAATACATCTGATAAACTAAAAAAAAGAAGCTAAGGAAAATTATTTTTAAATTAAATAGAATTCTATATTTTTTTTCATAGAAATAGCTCATAAGATTAATGTTTCTCTGATCTGAATTAGGCAGAATTTTTAGCTATTTTAAACTTTTCAGAAAATCCTGTGAAGATTAAAATTTTAATTTCTTTTTACTTCATGAGAATTTTTATAGCAAAAGGAAAGCTAATTAAATACATTACAATGATTAATATTTTAAATAATAAGTAACAAAACTGAACGTAAACTTTACAGTGCTTAATATTTTAAGTCATAATAAGTAACAAAATGTAAAAGTGAATTCTCAGAAACAGAACATTTCATGACCAGAATGAGACCTAAGCTATTGGAAATTTTCTTGCCAAAAACATACCATAAGTAATCATTTTTAGATTGAATCTATTGATTCTCTTTATTTGAAATCAACTACCTTGTTTCCTTTAAACTTCATGGAAATAATTACACAAGACGTTTTTGGTCCTATTAATTACCATCCTCTACATAGGGAGAAATTTTTAATCATGGAAAAAAATTATGGAATACGCTCGAAATGTTTCATACAGTTTTTTTCAAGGTACATAATTTTATTTTCCCATAATGGAAGTGTAGAAAATTATTTAAATGACTTAAACAGGTCGTAAATACTGCAATTAACTTTTTTCTATGTAAATTCAACTAATAACATATTTTAAGTAGAATTAATACTATTTTTTCTCTGAAAGGAATAACTTTCATTCCAAAATTTAGCAATAAGAAAAAGTGCCTAGAACTAAGAACCTTATGTAATATATATAACAATCATCTGAATAAATAAATCCCTCAATATTTTCAATACCCAATTCAAAATAATCAAAAATTTCCAATTCTCCTTTATTTACAAGTTCTTTAAAATTCAATGATGTTTTACAATAAATCACGAAGTTATTTCATGAAAATTAAAATATCACAGCTTTTAAAACCATACATCAATTAAAGGGGTTTATAAGCTTAAAACCTATCACATTTAGTCATATTCTCTGAAAAGTATTGAAAATAAAGCGCAGAGAGGTGGGGTATTAGTTTTATTTATTCAGTTGAGGCCAAATTAAAGCATAAGTAGCAATGAAATATTAATTAGTAAAATTTCACTATGCTTTTGCGGTGTTAACACAAAATTTAAACAGAAAATAACGTACAGTTTAAAGGATTACAAGTTAGGAAAAATAATTTTTAAGCAAAATGTTTTAAAACATGGGCACAAGGAAAACTTTTCATTAAAGATGTCCTGTAGTTAAGAAAATTACAATTTTTTCTGTTCAGTTTTTCCAGCATCGAAATTCGATTAAAATCAAATTTTGATAGAAGATTATGAACTTAATATATCAATAAAAATCAGTTTTTTTTAGTTTCATATTTAAAAATGATTCAATATGATTAAGAGATTTTAAAAAACCTAAGAGAAAAAGTTTCTCTTTTAATATTTAAATTTACACAACAGTAAAGCCTTATTTTTGAATCATTGAGATTGAACCGGAGAATATGAATTGAGATGAAGGAAAAAGAATATATACTTAAAAAATTTTATGTGAGTGGAACAGATTAATATTTTCAACTCATCACATATCCCCTCTCATTAACGTCAAATTAAACTTATATTGGACCAGAGGTCGGCAATCTTTTTTTAGCTGTGGCATGCCAAACAAATCTACTAATATGATTCAGCACATGCCACATAGTAGAACATTTTTTAAACAATTTGATTCCCGCGATAATGCATGCAGAATTAGAGAATAGAGGTCAATAATATAGATATTTAGAATTTTATTATATATTAATTTTGCATCATTTAAAGATATTTCTTAACATAAAAATAAACAGCATAAAATATAACTATTTCTTCAACAAAAATAGCAAAATTAAAATTGTACATATGTTATGCATTTTTAAACATATTAATTAAAATAAAAAATAAATACCGTAAAATATAAGTACTTCCCTTCATTATAATTAAATTAAAAGTTAAATAAAAATTTTAATTCGAACCTAGTGCTTGCACCACTCTACTTTCATATCGCAAAATCAGGGGTATAATGGGCGGCTTTTAATTTTACACGATTCTCAGCATTCAGTTGTTAAACAATTTCTTTGCTAACTCAAAATGTTATTTATATGAGGAAACATTTTTTTACTTCCATATGTCAAACCCAAAGTTGAAAGCAGAGTCCATGCAATTTTTTCTCTCTTTAAACAACAAAATCTCTCCAGCAATGATATTGAGTAATGTACAAAATAGCTGTCAATTTATCTTTCAGAGTTTTTTCGTAATTTGTAAATGTCCCTAATTCTGAAGATGTTTGTCAAATCCATTCCATTCCAAATTTATCAACTTGCATCCACTCAAAAATTGACAAATTTGTAGAGTAAGGCACTGAAAATGATGCTACATGTGGCCCGCCCACCATAAGTTGCCGACCCCTGTATTAGACTCTTCTCAACGAATTGGAGTTGTCGATTACTCTGCAAATTTCCTCACTAAGCAATAGGAAGCTTTATTTTTCAAGCACTGATGGTTAATCCTGCAACAACTCCCATTATTTCGTATCATGGTGCGAATGGGATTCGAAACTCGTTAATTTATCCTCTAGGCTACGTCTGCTTTCCCAAAATAATAGAAAGACAGGTTCGAAAGTAGAGCCTATTTGTTGAAATGCCATGATTGTGTTGAACATAGTCTTTGTGTATAGGATCTTTCCTTGGAAGATTGGCAATGAAATTTCATAGAATTAGCATGAAGCAGAAATTTTAAAAACGAATACTCTTAAGGAGAAAATATAAGTAAAAGAGTGAGTGATAGTGAGACTTTATGACACAAGATCTTATTCGGCTCAAATTTGCTAAATAATTGTCTTAAGCATGTAGCAAAATTTTAAAAACCAGAACCAGAATGAGATAGGAAAACAATGCGAACATTCAAGTACATTAAAAGGTAAGATTCGTTAGAAATACATTAACAAAAGTACCGAATCTTGTTTTAAAATGTTGCTATGAAGAGATTGTGTTAAAATAATAACACTTATAAAAAATTCAAGTAAAACCTTAGAAACTACGTGAAACGCATAACAGTGAGAAAGAAATTTTAATTATGACTTTAGATTCCTGTAGGTTTCAATAAGTGAGAATGTTCCTTGCTGGTCAAGTTGATTTCTTCATTGAATCACCCATATTTTATACAGGCTTAGTAGGATGTCTTCTGAAATGTTCGTTGCTTTTCTTGGATTTGTGAATTATTTTTATTTCACAATTTTGATATGATTTCGAATTGGGGGATTAAAAATATTTCGAATTTCTCTTTTATTTATGTTTCCTTTCTTCCTACTGTTCTGAAGGTTTTGAGGTTTGCCTAGAGTAACTATATCGAATTTGGAAATAAAAGACTGAGAATTAGTTGTTGTTAGGGTGGACACTATGTCAGAAGAGGAAAGCAAAATAATATGCCAGAGTTGTTAAGGAAGATGTTGAAGCCGAAGGTGCCAAGAAAAATAACTTATTATTGGATAGGACAGAGATGATATAGCTATATTGAAGGAATAACAACTCTTATTGTGTTTGGATCTTTTGGGGAATCGGAAGCTTTGCTAAGTTAAATTACGTATGATTGTGTATGAAAAAGTTGTCCAAGACTGAACTAATTTCTTAGCATTCACATATAGGATACAAATAGTACTTAAGGTCTTACTTGAATTTCTCGGATATTTTTCTTAAGAGTCATGGCTAACATGCTTTGAAACTAGATGGATTTGATTACAAACAATTTACAAATTCAGTTTCTGTAAAGCACTCCATATCTGAGTAACCAATGGAAGCACATCTAACGCAGGTCTTTTGTCCTCAGCATGCTGTTTTAAAATACTGAAATCTCTAAAACTTAATGAAAAGAATAGGATTTTTTTTTGGGGGGTCTACAGACCACCTAACAGGACAATACAAATAACCAGAAATTACGCGATTCTAAGAGCTAAACGTTAAAACTAAATGCTTTGTTGGATGTGTTAACGGACTTTTTAGAGTGATAATTTGTCTGACATGCAAGACTCCGAAGTCTCATGAGCCTTCTAAGATTTTGGACTTATTTAAACAAAAAAAATTAAATTCAGATTGATCGACTCTTTTTACTATCGTCACACTTCGAAACTATGCTAGGACTATTGGAGACAGACCTAAATTGAAACCGTGGTCCAGGATGACACCTGCACTAGCCCCTCCTCTTCAAACTAACACATCACGCCACTTCAACGGAAGGACGCTGGTCCTCGACAGATTTTAACGTACATCATCTCCTCTAAATGGTGAGTCTTAAGTGGCAAGAGGACTCGAATTCATGACTCGGCATAAACAATACTGGCCGCGAATTCGATACAATAGTCACTCGATTACAATGACCAAGTTGGATTCGAAAATATTTCCACAGCTAGTATTGAGTGACATGTTAGGAACAATAGTCACAAGAAGTTCTAAAATCATTTTCGTGAGGAAAAAGGATTTTGTTTGTACATAAAGCATAGTTCCAACTAAAAAATCCTCCGGTCGAAATTTTTTTGGTTATCCACCAATATTTTGAACTTCTTTTGTAATTTGAATGGACACTTTTATGTGTTTACTTCATCTCTCAAGAATAGTACTAAAATTATAAGTAATTATTAATCACTCGCAGTTAGTGAATAAAGCCTTTCATTAGAGTACAAAGTTAATAAATCCATCCAGGATTGCCTCCACCCAACATGCAGTCTATTGGTCAAATGACAATCGACAGGCTCAGAATATTCCTAGAAGTTCTCCAAGATATCGCGTAACAGCACATTAGGGTAAAAAGAAGGAAAAAAACCCACTATCCTTTACTTATAGTACTAACCTTGTGACGGATCTATACGCGTCTATACTAATTTCTTCTTTTTCCCTTTAAATCAAAATAGTTATTTCAACCAACCTTCATCGAGAAGCCAAACGTGATTTATGTAAATGAGAAATATTATATAAATTCGGTTTTCGCGAGATGAGGAAGATCGAAGTAGGAGGTCAAGTGAAGTGAAGAGAGTGAGCTGTCGACATGTAGTTGTTGACAAGTAAAGCGAGGTTGATACGTTTGATTGTTGCAAAGAGAAGTGATTATTGAAGATTGAAAAGCAGTGTAATTAAATATTACGGAGTCATCGGCATTTGATCCAGCTATCGATAGTGCCTGAAGTTCTTCGTGAAGGAACCGAAGCATTAAAGCATAAGGTACTGTAAATTTGATTAAGTAAAAGTTGATTATTAGTGTGAGGCGTAGTTGTAAATGTGCGCGTTTAAGCTATTTTAGATTCAGTTGAATTTCTGTAATATTATCCCCGCTTGTGTATATCTCACCTCTGCACTCAAGCATAGTTAATACACCTTAATTAGAATTGCGTTGTGTCTGTTTCTTAATAAGTGATAAGAATTAATGAATCAGTTTAGATTGAAATAATGTCTAGGGATCATTTAGTTCCTCCTACACATCTAGCCGGGTTTTCAGATAGACAGGAAGGTAGGAATGCAAGGGGTGACTACAGGTCACCACAACCTTACAGAGATGTCTTTGTGAACTTCGAAAAGACATCATTGACAGAAGCAGGCTCTCTTGTTTAAAGCGAAACAAAGGGAACTCTCAAAAGCTATCTTCAGGATACCACTATCCTCCTTATGAGATGTCGCACACGGTAACATTCGAGTCGGCAAACCAACATTTAGTATAAAAAGTATATTTAATAATAAAAAGACGAAGTGTGTTCTCCCATTGTAAAAAATTAATTCCAAACATTAATTTACTTTTAGTGTAATTAAAACAGCGATAAAACCTAAATAACGAACAGTACCTTGTAATCAGTTATTTTTACACATCTGTGATCTAAATGTTAAGAAAAGGGCGAAATGATTAAAGGGAGAAATTATGTGGTGAATCTTTTTAGCTTAAGATGTATTCAATAACAAGCATTTGCACTTCAAATAAAAATTTTCAAATTTTTAAAACCATCTTCACCTTCCATGAAAATAGTCTCTCATTATAAAACTATTTTACACTTGTATTGATTGCTAGAATCTTTATTTCAAACGTAATTTGTTCCTAATTAAACTATTTAATCTTTTTAAACTCAATTGCTTTTACATTTGAAAATGCAACACCTTCCAATGTAGGTTTAATATTAAACGCATTTGATGAGAAAGTAATTTTTTTAGATACAAGAAAAGAAAACAACCTTAATTTTGTATATAATCATCGTGTTTGGTTTATTCGAGAGGGTTTTTATTTCGTTGCATTTAATACCATCTAGGTTTATCTAATGTATCAGTTTCTTAATACATCATTTAAGCGTTTACGATAAAACATATATAGTTTAAAGCAACTTTCTATTATTTTCAAACGAAGTAAGCATAACTCAATCACATTTTTTCAATTTCTTCTATTTGTTAACTCTCTCCCTATATATATATATATATATCTTTAATAAAATACTTTCTATTCATCCACTCAAGTTCAAATGCATTTTTTAAACTTGTAGTGGATGGCACATGATGTTAAAACAGTTTTTTTTTCAAATATTAATTCATTAATTTAATTAAAAAAGAATAAATAATAACAAACACAAGAATAATAGTCTGACAACATATATATAATGGAAAATCGTTCGTTGTGTCCCCGTAGCGCAATGGATAGCGCGTTGGATTTCTAATCCAAAGGTCGTAGGTTCGAATTCCATCTGGGATGGATTTATTTCTGAGAATGTGATTTCTTTTTTACTATACTATTTTATTATGATAATTAAACTTAATTAATGAATAAACAGTAACAAACCAAAAAAATGTTCAACACCATAAAAAAAGGAAAATTGCAAGGAAAATCGCATTCTATTTTGTCACTTAAAATTATGATTCTGTCATATGTTTATACATATTTATATTATTTGTAACAATTCAATAAAAAGTAACTAAAATAAAAAATTTCTTTGTTGACCAAAGTAGTAACTGACTTTAAAAAAAAATTTTATATTACTTGTTATATATACAGACATATATATATATATATATATATATATATATATATAAAAACTAACTTTTTCACCATACAAATCCAAAACGGAAAAAAAAATTGCCATTACAATATATTGAGTTTTGTACTAATTATGCACTCTTTATTTCATAAAAAACAGAAGCAAATACTGACCAGCATTATCAATATCAGTGCAACTAGTAAATGGTATGAGTTTTATAAATATCCACATAAGCCGAAAAAATAATTGAATATACACTAAGCAAGCTAAAAACTTATTCTTTATTCCATAAAAGAAATTTTCAGGTAAATGTGGATCAACAATATTTTATAAACTAATTTATCACGAAACAGCCATTAATATGTAGGGAAAATTAAATTGCTTGTAATATGTTAAGTATAATAATGAAACTATTGATCACTCATGTTGTATGATGAAACTATGGATCTTTGATGTATAATTTATAAAAAATATCAGGCGTATAAATGCACACCTCAGGCAATATAAATGATCATTCAATTTTTGTGACTACTTAGTTTTCTATTCCGAAATAAGAGAATTTCCATACGTTATATATATATATATATATATATATATATATATATATATATATATATATATACTAGCTGACCCGGCCACGCGTTGCTGTGGCTTTGTTTTAATACGTTAGTTCAATTTTATTCTAAGCTATTCAATGCAGTCAAACTAAACTTCGTTTATAATTTTGGAGGGTTGAAATAAAGTATAAAGCAATAAATTATTTTAATTTTGCATTTCATTCATCTCCTATTTGAGTGTAGTATAATGCATGAATTACTCACGAAGTTGTTAAGTAACAACGTATGAAGATTTAATTTTTTAAATGGGGTGAATAACGTTGATTTTTTGCAATTTTTTAAATTATTGTTTTCATTTTAAATTATAACAATAAATGATTTTATAACTAATCGTTAATCGGTGCACACTATTTTTCGGTAACCCGTCTTTTGCTCACTCAAATAGATTCAACGGTATCCACATACGTGAGCATGTAACATCTAGTTGCCCATTCGAGAAACATGGATTTTTTAAGTCCAAGCATAAAATGAATATTGTTTGGGTTCCAGATTCATTTATGGTCATCGCGAAAGCCAAACGAATCGGAATTGAAGCCTTTTGAATGGTATTAGAGATTCTGACGGTATCAGTGGAATACGTGGCAACAAATTCCGTAGAAGCAGAACCGAATTTTCAATCAAACTTTACAGTCAAAATGTTTGCATCAAGAAGTTCCCGGTATAATTCTTTTGATTATCAAACGTGCACCGTTGCATTATCTAGGGGAATTTAAGTTACGCAGATAATAACCAGGGAACAAACCGAAGATTATGTGGTGATATTCCTGATATATCTAAAGTATTCAAAAATTCAGTTGGAAAACTTACGGTTTTGTTTTCATCAACAATAGTGTCGATTGGTTTACAAAAGGTTGGATCAACTGGCAACAACCCTGTGTCTGAAAGTTTATTTCATCACAATATCAAAAAATTTTCTAAATAAGTAACTGGATTACAGAGGCAATAATTATCATGATAACTATACAGTATATCCAGAAAGACACTCTCAATCTCAGTTCCTTTTTGCCTAAAAACATTACAGAAATCGTCTGGGTATTTCATACATTATGTATTGGGATGAAGTCTACTTCACTGTTTACGATATTCAGTATTTGGTTAGGAAATATTTGCTCAGATTGATCATCGTGCAAATGTACTCACGTGTCTATGGTCAGTCGAAGTGTTTCCGCTTTTCGCCATAAAAACGATTGTTTTAAACAGGCGTTAATCTCGTGAGCAAAAGTAGAGCGTGTAATGGCTGTTAATGCTTGTCGGAAATCACCAGACAGTAATACAACAGCAACACCGAGTATTCTCTCGTTGCCATTTAAATCTTACAAAGCTCGATGTAATGCTTTGAGTGAATATTTATGGTTCATGGTACATTTGTCCCTGATCATGACTGAATTCATTTGCAATACTGTAGCCAATCCACTCTTTTTTTCAATGGTACACATTGCATCTTGTTTTTTTTATGAATTTCTAATGGCAGCTGATGCGGAATGTGCAGTTTTTAAGCCATCTAACACAGTGACAACAATGCCCGAAGATGCATTTTCCTGTTGCAATCATATTTTCGCACGACTGCACCTGAAAGTTTAGTTGCTACAGGGAATGAAAATCCGTAGGTGGAACCCGAACACAAAGCCATTTGACCTCATTCCAGCAATATCCAGAAAAATTACGGAAGCTTTTGAAATCCGTATCCAGATTCTCATTCCCACCCCCGAGAAGTACTCGGTGCCCTTTTTTGACGCCCTTGCTCCTGTAAGTTCAGACTCTGAAGGGAGACATCACGGTCGGTCGGCATTATCCGGCAGTTTCTAAAATCTGATTTCACATTATTATTGTTTCCCATCCAGAAAAACACCAGGAAAGCATTTCTCTCTCCTCAAGAATTTTAAAGCAATCCTTTTCCACAGTTCATGCAAAATACTTTCGTCTGGCATTATTTGACGCAGATATGAGATTATATTGAATTGGAAAGAGAATATTCGGATCGGCAGTTCCGAAATACAATCAAAATCCTTTTTTCGCGTCTCTATGTCGGCAGTGGCCGCGGTAGCCAAGTGGTCAAGGCATCGGATCATGGCTAGCGTGTCATGAATTCGAGCCCAGTACCATTGAAAACCCGCAGTGTAGGGGAGCGATTCACGTTAAATCTGTCGAGAGGCCAAACGTTCGCCCGTTGGTGTGGTGTGATAGTTAACAGAGTGTGTGCCAGCTCAGGTGTCGTCCGCGTCACTTGGCCATGGTTCAAAATTAAGCGGTCAATCGCCAAAAGCCCTCATGTATCTGAAAAGTGCGACGTTAATATTCACTCACTTACTCACTTTACGTCGGCAAGATAAGCTGGCACTGCTGTCCGAGAATGTTCCAATCCCCCGGCATTATTTGGCAAAAATACAGGAATTTCTATATTTCGATTTCAGACTCGCTTAAACCATCTCAAATTACACCAGGAATACACTTTTCCAGCACCAAGACTTTAAGGGTGAGCTCCTGCCCCGGTTTGCGTAAAAGACGGTCATCCTGAATTATCCAGCAATGTTACTGTTACTTCTCAGATTGAATATCAGATTCGGATTATCCGTTTTGAAATACACCAGGGACAAAGTTTTCATGATCCAAGGCTTTTAAGGCATGCCCCTGCTACAGTGTGTCTAAAATACGGTCGAATGGCATTATCCGGCAAAGTTTTCGAAACTTCTAAAATTCAATTTCAGATTCTCATTTCACACTCCGAAATGCATACAGAGATGACTTTTGATGCTCCAGCGCGAGCAAGTTCAGTCGCTAGAGATAATGAAAATCCGGACGCGGGACTCGAATCATTTGCCTTTTCTCCTAATTCAGACAATATCCGGCAAGTTTAGTGAGGTTTCTGAAATATAATTTCAAATTATCGTTTCCCGCCCCTAGATACAACTGGAAATTACTTTTGTTCCCCTGAGCCGGCAAGTTCAGTCCCTGGAAGGGGCATTAGGGTCGTACGGCATTATCTAGCAAAGTTACAGGAATTTATAAAATTATATTTCAAACTCTCGTTTACCATCCCGAATTACAACAAAAACGCACTTTTCCTGCACCAAGACATTAAGTGTAAGCTCTTGCCACGGTTTGCGTATTAAATGGTCGTCCTGAATTATCCGGCACAGTTACAGTTATTTCTCAAGCTGGGTATCAGATTCGGATTATCCATTTTGAAGTACTCCAGGGTCCAAGTTTTCACGATTCAAGTCTTTTAATGTAAGCTCCTGTTATGGTATGTCTAAAATACGGTCGGCCGGCTTTATCCGGCAAAGTTACGGTTATTTTTGGAAACTGACTCGAAAATCGGATTCCACACCCCGAAATACGCCAGGCACTTAATTTTCGTGCATTTTGGTTTGCAATCTCTGCTTCAACAGACACATGAGCAATGCCACATTTTGCGATTATTCCCTTACGGGAATCTGGCAACGTTTTTTCCGGATTCTTCACATTTCCCGCAATAAAAAAAATTATGGCGTGATTAATTGAAATAAAAACCATCCTATGTTTTAAGTTGGACGAAATGACACACAGTATGAAAATTATGTTATGATCGGTTGAGTAGTTTCGGAGTCCATTGCGGACAAACACTATGTGTGTGACAGGTATATTTTATATATAAAGATATATATATAAATAAGACTAATAGAAAATCATAAAGTTTAGTTGCTCACTTGTAAAATAATTTGCTGTGTGTAAAATGAAAAAAATTTTAAGCCTACTGATATAAAATTGAATAACTAAAAAAGTTTTTGAACTGATAAAATATTTCAATATTTTTACTAAAAATAATTTATTTATCAAAATATCCATCCTTACATCTAGCCAACTTTTCCCAACAAGAAGCTAATTTATAGAAATTCTGTCTCCTCTCCCATATGTTCTAAACCACTTATTTTTATTTTCAAAACATGTCTCTCTGTTTTCAATTCTTCATTATTATTAAGCTGTTTATTACGCATTTGAGATTGCTCAAAGGTCAAAAGATGTGAACGGGGAGGAATCGTTATAAGAAGGACAGGGGGGGAAATCCCCCCCCCCGAATACAATTTTTTTCTCAGCAGCAATATTGATCAGGAGTTGGACATTTATTTCATTTTCACCTCTTTCCTGTTCTGTGTAAATGTTTCCGAATTTTCTCATCTATTTCTTTCAATACTTCTGAAAGCATCTGACACCTCATCTGGCTTTAATCGTGGACTCCAATTCGTTGATATTTAAATTTGATAATCGGTGTGATTGTTGTCTCTTTCTAGGTCTTTCAGCTCCGACAGAAATTTTTTTAATCATCTCTGAACCGTTCTTGATATAACTATCTTCTCTCCAAACGCAATATAATTTAGTTTTTCTATTTCTTTTCATTTTCTTCGGTGTTAGTCGCAAGTTAACGTTCATAAAGCGAGTGAGTGAGTGAGAGAATATTAACGTCGCATTGATTAGCAACACGAGGGCTTTTGGCGACGGTCCGCGTCATTTTGAACCACGGTCAAGTGACGCGGACGACACCTGAGCTGGCACCCCCTCTCCTAACTACCACGCCACACCAACGGGAGGACGTTTGAGCTCTCGACAGATTTAACGTGCATCGCTCCCCTACACGGCGGGTCTTTAGTGGTACTAGGATCGAACTCATGACACGCTTGAACGTTCATAAAGCAATCACGCACTTATTACGCTATGTTGCATACACTTCAAGGGTCAGAAATGCATTTTAAATTTTTTAAAGTGTTCAAAAAGAAATTTTAAGTAAATTATATACTGATATGACCCTAGATAACTAAATATTTGTTTATTAGATAACTCACTTTAGCCATTATAAAATTTGTACTTTCTGTCCATTTGAAACGCAAAATTAATAAGTACGTGTGCAACTATTGAAGCACGGGTATTTGTGAAGAACACACTTTTAACATCTGCCAAGAGTTCAAACGCTAATTCTTACCATATTTTCTATTTTTAACTGAAATATTACATAACCTAGTTGTTTGAAATAAATTAAATGTGAAAATGTATTTGTTTTTAATTCATAATCTATGAATCCAATGATTAACTACATAGTGATTGAAGTTAAGTTATCTAGGGATAACGGATAAAAATATTCTTATAATTTTTTTCCGATAACAAGTGTAAACAATCTTCAGAATAATTGTACGTTATAAAAATGACAAGAGTGAGAGTTATATTAACGTCTCACTATAAAACACAAAGGCTATTGGCGACGGACCTCGTCATTTTAAACCATGGTCAAGTGACAAGGACAACACCCCCTCCTCTCCTAATTTTCACACACACCAAAGAAAGAAGGTTTGAGCTTTGACAGATTTGGGCATATTGCATATTCACTCGTACGGTGCGACGACGTTTGCAGCTGCGTGGATTGTCAGCACAGTGGCTTCCCTTGACAATGCAGCATGCAGAGAGATGGCGACTCCGGTGCGCAGAACGACAAAACTTGATCCAGGAGTGGCACAGTGTCGTTTTTTCAAACGAGTCCCGGTTCATCGTGTGGTATTTTGATGGCCGTATGCGCGTCTGAAGGCTCCAAACAGAGCGGTCGTTACTTTCTTGCATTCGATTTCGGCATAGGGCCCTGCACCTGGTGTGATGGTTTGGGCAACCATTGGGTAAGCGACACTCACATCTCTAGCTCGGATCGATGGTAATTTGAAAGCAAATCGATGCATTTCTGACATATTACGTCCAGGGGCTGTACCCTATCGCCCAAGCCTGCCAAACAATCTCTACCAACAAGATAATGCAAAACCATATGTTGCACGTCGTTTTCTGACCTTCCCCGATACACAGGGGATTCGATTGTTACCCTGGCCTGTACGGTCTCCAGATCTGTTACCCACTGAAAACATCTAGTCTTAGGTTTCTGAGAGACTGCCTCGCCACCTTTCTTCAGAAAAAAAGATCGATAGAGTGTGGCAAAAATTTAAAGGAACATGGAATGATTTGCCCGTTTCTGTCATCCAAGCCCAATTTGAGTCTATGTTTAACCGAGTAAGGGCCGTTTTAGCTGCAGGGGTGACAGCTGTTACTACTAATTTTGCACCCCTGTAAACATAAAACTACGTGTGAATTTAATCATTTTATTCTCATGTCATACTGTTTACGTATGATAAATATCTTTTGTATATTTTCTTTCCTTCACGATGTTGCTTTTTTAATGGAGAGCAGTGTATCTATAATAGGTAATTTTCATAAACTCCTTTAATATGTGGTATTCATTAAATGATTTCACTAAACAGACGACAAAAAGGAAAAATCAATTTTTAAAATTTCAGAAATTAATATAGTATATTTTTTTTTAACTTTTGTAATTATTTGGAGTGTAAAGAATAGAAATAAGAGTTTTAGTAATTCTTAAAAAATTATCAATGGTTTTATTCTTGGTTGATTGTTTTCCTGGTTATTTTTGTAAAACAATGATTATAGCTTTAAAAACTATTGCTTTGTTTTTTGTTACTTTTTTCATCTGGAAAAAGTTACATCAGGAAAAAAGGGGGATTCTATTACTATTTGAATTGAAATATTAACTGAAATTATAATAATGAGAATAATTTTAAAAGAATATATATTCCTCCTTTATTTTTCCTTCCGTAACATGATGAAAAAAATTTATAACGCTGTTTACTTTCTTAATAAAAAAATTTTTAATCGAACCTCTCTCTCTCTCTGGTAGTTTAAATCTAAAATATAAAATACCTTTTTGAGGAATGTTCAACGGAACCCGACCCATGTTTGACTAACAGAAAGGGGAAAATTCATAAAGGGTCTTATAAGTTAAAACAAATTACACAGAAAGGTTAATACACCCGAATATCCTAATTCCAAAAAAATAAATCTGCTTGAGATAATCAAAAAGAGAACACTCAAAGAAAAAAGAAGAATCACCTACCTACCACTATCAACATCGCCTTTTGTTATTGTAGTATAAGAACACTTTTCTTATGTTTGGCGTACTTTTGTCAGAAACAATTCGGTTATCGAGACGCTCTTGGAAATCTAAGTTAGTCAGTCTATTCACCGTATGTCATAAAAAGGTATGTCGGGGGAATCTGATTAATGTTTGTGCTAGCCACACACGTAGATTGAAAAAAGACCGGGAAACTTCCCTAATTGATATACGTGAAGAGATTGCAAACGATTTCGCCCATATCTTTAATCAATTGAAAAATTATATTCATTCATCTACCGATTAATGAGTTTTGATATTCCTTTCCACAATTTTATTAAAGACTTTAACATACAGAAAAAAATGTACATTCGTTAGAATTAATTAGTCAAACACCCTATTCCTTTAATATTATTCTAAATCTTAATTAATACCTCGTATATTCTTTTTAGAATGTTATATTTATGTAATGTAATATCTTTTTACAAGCTTTTATTTAACTTACACTGTATGTATGTATGTATGTATGTATGTATGTATGTATGTATGTATGTATGTATGTATGTATGTATGTATGTATGTATGTATGTAATTTGTTCGGGTGGAATCTTGCAACTCAATTTTGAAGCTGATATCTTCACCACATTGAGCTGAAATTTTGTATACACGTTTAGTTTGGATGACAATGCATGTTTTGACCATTTATATTCCGATATTGCAATTAATTAAAAATATATTAATTAAAAACGTTAAACTAGTTTTGGGCGCCTACTTCGATATATCTGCATTGTTGTAATTATGTTATTGTTACAACAATGACAAAAGTTGGCGTCCAAAATCGGTTTTCAGCCAAACTGGAATTTCATAACGTTGCGCTATTGACTGTATTAATTAACTTTGTCTAAAAAATAATTACATTTCTACAACGTAAAAATAATCTAATTTCTACAATGTATGCAATTTTTTTTTTACAAATTTCTATCTATTTACCTTGGATTTAAATCCAAAACAAAAAAAGTAAAGCTGTTTTTCAAGTAGATTGGTACATTAAATACCTTTCTCAACGCTGCCAAGTTAAACTGAGATGGAGTATTGTGGAAATTCTTTAAAAAATTTATCCAACTTTAATCTATGAAACTCAGACAAAAAATAATTACAGAATCAGAAAGATCTTTTTTTATATATCTTACCTATCAAAAAGGAATCCACTAGGAAAACAATAAGAGAAAAATATTATCCAGAAATGCAATGTATTTTCAATTAAAAAAATAATTTTATATTAAAATGAATGAATTTTTTTTAAATGAATTTTCTAATTTTAAGCCTGCAAGTAATTTAAATATACCTCATTTTATCAAAAGTAATCTAAACACACACTACGACATGTGTCCTTAAATTTAATTACAGATGGAATCTGTTAATTTTATTTGAGTTTTTTTTTTTTTTTTTTGAAAAATTACGGCAATTTTGTTTCTTTAGATGAGTTAGGCACATTGTAAAACTAGTTCAAGATTATTGATATCCATAAAATGTGCCAAAACAGAATATTTTGCAAAATGCCTTGAAATGTTTTAAAAATAAGGAGAGAAAAAAATCGAATCTTCGAAAAAAAATTTCGTTAAATTTGGAGTTATTTTACGAAGAAAAGAGTAATATGTGCTTGGTTCCAGGAAAAAGTTCTTAAAATAGAGAAATTCCCAAAATAGAGGTTCGTTATACATGGAGGTCTGACTGTATAAAAATAATGCGATAGTTAATTATTTTTTCAAAATCAAGTTTCTAAAGATGACCTGAGCAATTAAAAAAAATAGATTCTTACGTAGAAGATATTCAATGTCCATCAAAAAATTATCATTAGTTGATAAAACTTGCTTTTTTGATTACAACATGCGTTTTTAATTTTAAGCATTTTATTGATTAATACAAATCTTTAAATGCCTTTTGAAGTTTTTTAATAAATAACTAGATTTTTCTTCGAAGATGTTAGAGAAATATATCCCTTACCTTCAAAATATTTCAAATAAATAATATATTCTTTAAGATTTTTCAAAAAATAATCAAAATTTTAATTAAACATTGAATAACTTCGTCATTTATAAAGATAATCTCACGAAACCTTTTTTTTTGTATGTAGAACAATATTACCCAAGATCTGCACGAAGATTGAAAATATTGCTTAAAAATTATGGATTTAAAAAGATTGTGTTTTTCGTCTAATACCCTTTTTGCGAGAACTGATTCAGCTAAACCAGGGATGGCGAACCAACGTTGAATGAGTTGAACAGGTTGTGAGAAGCCTGTCCAGCGATAACTAAAAAGTAAAAAATAAATTAAAAGTAAAAAAAACTTTTTAAAAACAAGCTTTTATTTAAAAGCGCTAAAAAGAATAAAATAAACTTTTCCTTTAAAACTTTTTTTACTATCAACTTATAACGTCATTACACAATTTATATGAATAAAAGCTTGTCGCGAGATTTACCTGTGTAGATAAACAAGTAAAATAAATAACTTGACCTAACTGATTTTAATTTTTAAAAATTCAAACTAAGTAAATACGAGTACTTAAATATTGCGACAAGCTTTTATATCATACTAGCTGTTACCCGCCGCTTCGCTGGGTATTTCATGATGTTTTATAAATTTTTACTGCTTATATATATGTATAAATTATTGATATCTAAGTCCTAGCATTAAGAATTCGATTGAATTGAAAAATATACTTATACCTGTAACTGTCACCTGTTGATAAAAAAAAAAGGGCAGAACTCATCTAATTTGCATTTTCTAAAAATCTCTAAAATTTAAGCATAGAATGATGTTTGCTCTTTCGTAACTCAAAAACCAAGTGGATTCCCGCAAAACCAATTTTCGGTGGATCTCTACTCCGTAAATTGAACATGCAAGCCAAATTTCAAGTCTAAATCTAACAGAAAAAAAGAAGTTTTACTATCAATATCCCCGTAATCCCGTTGAGAGCCGTTTTCCAAAATAACCGCTCATAGAGGATTTCAATTCAACAAAAGAAAAATGCAAACCAAATTTCATTATTATAGTCCTTGTAGCTCGAAAAAAGTAATTTTTTTGTCAATACGTCCCAGTAACCCCCTGTACCCCCCCCCTAAGAACTTGATTTGCTTAAAATACATTCTTAGTGGATCTCTATTCAACAAAAGAAACATGCTTAACAAATTTCAAGTATATGGGTGTAACAATTAAAAACATTAATTTTTTTCTGTAACTCCTCTTGACCCCTCGCAAACATCCTTAGGGGTCAATTTTCGTTTCACTCTTTGTTAGAGGAACTCTATTTCATGAAAGGAACATGCCTACCAATTTTCAAGCAGGATGATCAAATAGTTTAAAAATGGAAATATTTATCGATTACGCTTCTTAATCTCCCGAAATTAAGCTTGGTAGTTGATATTCGCGAAACCCATTTTGTAGCGGTTCTCTACTTTACGAAAGGAATCCGCTTATCAAATTTCAAGACTGTACATCTAACAGTTTAAAAATGGGGATAATTGTCTATAACGCCACTTGAGCCCCCGCAACGCCACTTCTGGGTCTGTTTTCACAAAACCCATTTTGTAGGGGAATTGCACTCTATGAAAGGAATCTGCATAGCAAAATTTAAAGACTGTGCGTCCAATTAATTAAAAATGCAAAAAAATTATCAATAACGCCCCTTGAACCCCCGCAACACCACCTAGGGGTCGATTTTCAAAAAACACATTTTGCAGTGTATTTCTATCCTATGAGAGGAATCTGCTAACCAAATTTCAAGACTGTGCGTCTAATAGTTTTAAAAAAAGAAATAATTATTTATATCTGCCCTTAACCCTCCCGCAACACCCCTTGGGGATCAATTTTCTCCAAACCCGTTTTGTAGCGGATATTTACTCCATGAAAGAAACATTCCTACCAATTTTCAAGCAGGTAGGTCAAATAGTTTAAAAACGAAAATATTTATCTCTTACGCCACTTATTCCCCTGCAACGCCACTTAGAGGTCTGTTTTCACAAAACCTTCTTATAGCTGATCTCTACTCTATGAAAGAAATCTCTTTATCAAATATAAAGACTATGCATCTAATAATTTAAAAAAGGAAATAATTGTCTATAACGCCCCTTAAGTCCCCTCAACGCCACTTGGGGGAAATTTTCACGAAACCCATTTTTAGCGTATCACTACCCTATGAGAGGAATCTGCTTACTAAGTTTCAAGACTGTACGTCTAATAACTTAAAAATAGGAATTTATAACACCCCTTAAACCCCCGCCCCCGCAACACCCCTTGGGGGTCAATTTTTCCAAAACCCATTTTGTAGCGGATATTTACTCCAGGAAAGAAACTTACCTACCAATTTTCAAGCAGGTCGGTGAAGTAGTTTAAAAACGGATATATTTATCTATTACGCCCCTTAATCCCCCGCAACGCCACTTAAAAGTCTGTTTTCACAAAACCGGTTTTGTAACTGATCATTATTCTACGAAAGGAATCTATGTATCAAATTTAAAGACAGTGCGTCAAATAGTTTAAAAATGGAAATAATTATCTATAACGCCCCCTAAGCCCCTGCAACGCCACTTGGGGGTCGATTTTCACCAAACTCATTTTGTAGCGGATCTCTACTCTCTGAAAGGAATTCGCTTACCCAATTTCAAGATTGTACATCAAGTAGTTTAAACATGGAAACAATTATTATTAAAGCCCTTAACCCCCCGTAACGCCCCTTGCGTTTCGAATTTCGGAAAATGCGTTCTTAGCTGATGTCTACTCTATCAAAGGAACATGTCTACCAAATTTCGAGTCTGTAGGTTGAATAGTTCCAGAGATTTCGTGATTAGTCAGTCAGTCAGTCAGTCAGTCAGTCAATCAGTCAGTCAGTCAGTCAGTCAGTGAGTGAGTCGCTTTTCTCCTTTATATATATAGATAAATTGTGTAATGACGTTATAAGTTGATAGCAAAAAAAGTTTTAAAGGAAAAGTTTATTTTAATCTTTTTAGCACTTTTAAATAAAAGCTTGTTTTAAAAAAAGTTTCTTTACTTTTAATTTATTTGAACGTATATTTTTAATATTTTATATTCTACAGTACTGGTTTAAATGCTTGAATTACGAAAGAAAGTAATTTAACTTCATTTCTGACGCACTTTTGGATTCATCAGATCATCAATTAATTAAAAAAAAGTGCTTTGACATATATATATAACTGAGTTTGCTGAAAGAAATTTATCTGAAAGTCACATGATTATTAAATGGCAGCGAGTGAGTACTTGTTAACATCGCTCTATAAAGCAACACGAGAGGTATTGGCAATGAACCTCGTCCTTTTAAACCACGGTAAAGTGACGAAGGCGATACCTGAGCTGGTAATTCCCCCCTCCAAACCACCACACCCCGAGAACGGGAGAACTTTGGGCTACGACAGATGAAACATGTATCGCCTTTCTACACGGTGGGTCTTCAGTGGCACAAAGGCTCGAACTCATGGCATGCTGTCTACGAGGTCGTGACCACGACTACTATGCGACCACAGCCACAAATACATGGGAGAGAATTTCTATGAAATAAAATCTACAAATATTTCTTAGGAAAAAAAACTTTACAATAAAAATATAAATCTATTTATCAACGAATAATTAAGCACAAATTCAGCAAAAATAAGTAATAATCAAATAGCAAATAAAACAAAAGATGGATAATTATATTTGGTTCCCTTTCATACTAGAGATTGCGAAACAGGTGGACGAAAATATTCCATAATCCTTCTTATATTCCTTGTAAGATTGTGACGGATCTATCCGCGACTATATTAACACCTTGGGGACTCTTCTGGGGAAAAATAATTTAATTCAACCAACTTTCACCGACCAAGAAAGCGTGATTATGTAAATGAAGTATATTATATAAATTCTGTTTTCGCGAGTTTGTGAGTTGGCAAGTAGGAGTTAGCAAAGAGTCTGCGAGTTAAGTTGTTAGTTGAAGATTGAAAGAGAATGGAATTATTAAGAGGTCTTGGAGTTGTCCAGGAAAACGGATTACACCAGTGGATCCAACGACATTGATCAATCCCGATAAAGATCACCTGCAAGATTCCAGTGTAGGATACGATGCATAAAAAGTACAGGTATCTCGTGAGCTTGATTAATTAGAAGTTAGCTTATTAGTGTGTGACGTAGTTATATTTGAGCGTATTTAAGCAATCTTAGATTCAGTTGAGAGTCCGTAATAGTAGTATCCCCGTGTTATAGAATCTCGCCTCCGTGCTCTACTATTTAATCGCCTATCTTAATTAGATTGTTATTGTGCCTGATTGATATTTTGGTAACAATAAATTAATTAGATTGAAATCATGTCTGTTGATCATTCAGTTTCTCTCACACATCTAGCTGGGTCTGCGGGTAGACAAGGGGTTTCAGATTTAAGCGGGAACCGACAGGTATTACAAGTTGTCTGAAGTAATAGAATGAGACATTCGAAATTTTATTTTTTCTGGAATTAGTTACATAAATACCAATTAATTTCAGCTATTTTTTTTTTAAGAATATGAGTAAAAGATAAGGATGTAACCTATTTTTTGTGTAGCTTCTGTATTTCATTTATTAATTGAGAAGTATGATGTAACAATCTAGTTATATAAAAATATATTGAGAACGCCAATACCAGATTCAGTTCCAATAGGCTTGCTGTATGTCAATCTCCTAATATCTTAGAACAGATTTTAAATTTGTAAGCAAACAATTCAGTTCATACAGCTTCCATAAAATCGAAAATCGTCTCGTATATTTAAGTAAATACTCTTAGACATTTTATGCAATCTACTTCTCTATAATGAGGAAATCACCCATAACACTGAAATCTTTTAAATTCTGTTTTATTTTAATACACAAACTTAATCCTTATTTGTCTGGGATAAATACACGGTTTCTGGTACGTGTTTTTCTTATTACGTTTAAAGAATTTTTACAAAATCTTCCCAATTCTTACCCTTAGGGATATTTAGTAATCAAGCAGTGTGGGTTCTCTTCGCGCCTTTCAACTAATCTTAAGAGGAATAATCTTTACAAAAGTTGTTTGATTGGTTTTTGAGAACCTCTTTCTGTGAAAGAGCGGTGGCGTGTGCAATTGAGTCATACTGTTTAAAGTAAAGTGAAGTTAGTTCATGGAGGATGTTGATAGCGAAATCTTAGAAGATAGTGAGTGATAGTGCAATCTTGAGCTGAGATTGAGGTTATATTTCTAAAAGCTACTTTACAGAATTTATCTACGTGCCTTTACAATATTTGCTTAAGACTTGCAGTCTTATTATCATTAGCAGGAAAGGTCTACAATATTCAGATTGTATCAGATGTAATATTTGTTATTGTAGAGAGTGAGGGAAATTCACTCTCATTTGCTAATTGCAACCACACTGGAGCAGCGGTTCTTAAACTTAACCCCTTTATGTATCAGCCTGACGTCACGGACCCCCAAAATTTTGAACACCTCTCCTTGACTCCTATACAGTGCTGAGAGATTTAAAGATTCCTCAATAATTCTAAGACTGCCTCTGCTACTTATATAGAATTTTTAACACGTTTTTTCCTTAAGAAAACAGTAAGCATCGAGTTTAAAATATTACTTTGTAGTAAGGGCACACACAATATAGTTGCAAACAATAAAAAAAAATTTGAATTAATATTCTTGATCGAAATACATGTTCTTGCAGAGTGTTTCATTGGGGGCAATTTAGTGATCTATAGTCTAGAATAGCATGTAATGCCGGTCGGTTCCTGCTTCCCTCTGAAACCCCTAGACTACCCGCAGACCTGGCTAGGTTGTCGTGACTCAAAGCCACCCCTCAGACTACCATCTCCCCGTCTATCTGCCAATACGACTGGATGTGTAGGCGAACTTAAAGGAACAAAAGACATAATTGCAAATCACTATATTTATTGATTCTTATTAACACAGAAGGGTAGAGAAACACACAATTCAAATTTAAGAGTAACAAAATAAAGTGGAGTACGAAAAGGGGAATTACTACTCGCGGAATAGCAGAACTACAACTGAATCTATGAAAGCTTAAACACGCACAATTACAGCTACGCCACGTACGAATATTCACAATATTTTAAATCACTGACCTTATCTTTTATCATCGGCTGTTCCGTCGTGATGATATCTGCCTTGTTGACTGGTTAGGAGAATGGTGAAGGATCCACGCTCTGTAACACGGATTTTTACAAGCTTCAATCTACTTCTCCTAGCGTAGCTCCACACGTAACTGCTATCTACGAATGTCAACAACTGCGTGCTGACGTACTGATCTTCAATTCATTTAACTTCACTCTTCTATCTCTTCACTAACTCTTTTAACTCGCGAAACCTGAACTTATATAATATATCTTATTTGCCTAAATCACGCTTGGCTCCCGGTGGAGATTGGTTGAAATAAATAAATTATTTTCAAGAAAATAGAGAAGGTTAGTGGAAGACCGTATAGATACGTCACAAGGTGTGTGGGAGAAACGGAATAATCAACAGACATGATTCACACTACTTATTTTATTGTTACCAAAATATCAAGCAGACACAATAACAATCTAATTAAGATAGCAGATCAGATAGTAGAGCACGGAGGTGAGACTCATTAGCTTGGGATAATAATACGGACCCTCAATTGATTCCACGACAGCTTAAACACGCTCAATATAAACTACGTCGCACACTAATATAAGCTAACCTATTTAAATAAAGATCACGATACTTGTACTTTTATGTAGAGTCCTACACTTGAACCTTGAAGACAATCTTTATCTGGATTTAATCATCGTCGACTGATCCTCCCCCCACTCTCAGTAAACTTTCATTGTTAAACTCCCCATTACACTTAATAATTCTACGATTCTTCACTCTTCAACTGACAAACTAACTCACCAGCTTCTTGCCAACCCTTCAAACTCGCGAAAAAATACATAACTTATATAATATAATTCATTTGCATAATCACGCTTCCTTATTCGGTGAAAGTTGGTTGAAATAAATATTTTCCTAAAAGAGTCATGAAGGGATTAGTAGAGCCGCGTATAGATCCGTCACAAGCACATCTGTCAATTTTTCGACGAAGAGACTTTTTCGACTTTCAGAGTTTGTTAAAGAAGAAAATCTTAACATTAAAGGACACTCCTTGGGAGGGGGTGCCCTAGAAAGGCTCTGGGGACCCTCGGGAGTCCGTGGACCACAGTTTAAGAACAGCTAGCTACATTAGAGTTTTTGGCTTAAAGTAAATAACAGTTGTTGATTTTACAATATGTTTCTTCCTTTTATAACTCATCTCACTGATGCGAATTTGGGTTTGCCACAATCTTTTCACATACTCTTCTCATGCTATGAGGAAATAATTTTTATTAAACTAAAAAAATTATATTTAGAGACCAATGGCAGATGAAATATACAATATGGTAATCATATGGTTAACTAGCCCGAAATCTTAAGGTCCCGAAAGCTTTTTCTGTGACCTATTATTAATTCGTACCATCTCAAGTCTTTCAAGTACAGAATGCTAAAAAGGGTCCAAGTATTTGAACCTTTTATTGATCAAGACGAACCCAAAGTTTTCTTTTTCTCTAACGCGCAATTGCAGAAATATTAAAAGTAGTTTAATATTAAATGTACCGGTATTTTACTCATATATTTACATATTCGTGTGAGAATCAGTACTTATGAGTGAGTGGAGGTTTATGACACAAAAACCAATTTTGACTAAACTGAGCCAAGCAATGGTTTAAAAAATAAAAAAAGGTTAAGAATGTAACAACTATATAACTATAACAGTACATATAATATTAAAAACGAGGCTTTAAAATGAGAAGTAAAAGCAGCATAAAAATGTAACATTAAAATTACAAATAGAATATGAAACGCTTATCTTATTAATAAAAGCAAACCGATTTTGGTGCGGTGTCTCCACTCCCTCAAGTCAGATAAGATTAATATAGGGATGAATAAAAAAATGTAGTACGATAATGATTGAAAACGGGACAGTCAATCAAGATGTGACGAACAGTGTACGCGACCTTGCAGGAAGGACATTCAGGATATATATTTTTATGAATCACCTTGTACTTTAACTAAGTATGAATTTCTGTTACGCGTATTTTACATAAACATATTTTTTACCTTTCGTAAACATTTTCGGTAGTTTTCCTATTTTCACATCTTATAATGCATGTATCGTCTGTAAATGTAAATATTACAAGAAACAATTAGAAGTGTACTTGTTTTCCTTTATATGATTCCTCTACTGGTTGAAAAAGTAATTATTGTCTAGATATATTTTCTTCTGCTGTTAATTTATGCAGAATCTAGGCATTAATATTAACTTTATCAGGAATATTGAAAAAGGTTTAAACTAATGGTGAAGAGAATTTCCAATTTTTGCCATTTTTCATTTGTGGATCAGTCCCACTTGCATCAGTTCTAGTACTATATTCTCATGTAAATTTTGCTTCTTTTTTGTTTGTTTCAACAGTTGATACCACTACTCTCTCTTGTAAGTGATATCAATTTGAAAGTATTCTTTCTGGACATTCTTAATGACTATAACTGGCATTATTGAAAAGAATTTGTTGACCGATAAATAACGATTAAATATAACATATAATAGGGAGCCGAAAAAATATTCTTTTTCCGATTGCTATAACTTAGAAAAGTAGCTTTCTACTAGCTAAGAATAAAAAGACAAATAAAATAATATTTACCACTTGCGCATTAAACTTGAAGTTTTGAACTATGGAAAAATTTCTCTACTTTTTTTGACAATTTTCTTGGAATAATTTAATTTACTAATGTCGTAAAATTATTGCCCTATAAGTGAATGAAAAAAATTTTAAGCTCGTAAGTTCAAAATATTTGTTTTTTACGAAAAAAGTTCGAAAAAAAACACTTCGTAAAATTAGCAATATTTCGTAATTTCACATATTCGACTTCTTTTTTTCTTTAATAATCAAAACTTAGGAAATAAAATATATTTTGCATTTCGAATATTTTAACACAATGTGTGGACCTATTTCTAAGCCTAGTTTATAAAATTATCCAATAATTTTCAATCAAATAAAGTAATTTAAAGTCAGATTTTTTGAGAAAATTCGGATATTGATAACAAAAATCATCCTGATAATGCCATCTTTTGTTTCAGGCCATACATTTTTCGAAATTCTTCTATATGAAGTTTGATATAGAATTCTACCAATTTCTTTAACGATTCTTTTATTGAATTTAAAAATTTCAGTTTCTAAAATATTTGTCGAAATTTTTTTTTTTAAAAATCATATAATTTATTTAAATGTATCCCAAGAGAAATCACTCATATTTTTAAAGTAATTAATTATACATCAGAAATAATTTTTACTGAAATAGGTAGTTGGTACTTGTAAATTTTCAGGTTGTCATATGTTTTTCACACATTTTAAGCAAATCGCTTCTTTCATTTAAACACTATTTTTCTTTATAAATCTTATGGCATTACTTTTAACCATACTTTATACATGACATATCCGTAAAATATTAAACAGATTTTTTCTTAGCGTGTCTGGATGAAATGGTGAATTTTTGTTTACTGATAAGTACACTATCTGGCCAACAGTATCCGGACACCCAGGGGTATGGACTTATAGCATCCTGAGGCACATATTAATAGGATGTTGGTCTCTCTTTTGCATGGAAGACAGCCTGCACACGTTTGGGAAGACTTTCCACCAATTTTTGATAGGTGACCACAGGAATTGCCTTCCAGGCGTCCATCACAGCTGAAGTGAGTGCTTGCAGTGAGGATGGTCGATTTGGCTGGCTACGTAATATGCTCTCTAATTCGTCCCAAAGTTGTTCTATGGGATTTAGATCGGGGCTCTGAGAAGGCCAGTCTAGTTTTTGAACACCTATTTCGTCAAACCACGTCTGTGCAAGTCTCGATGTGTTGTCGTGGCCCAGTCCTATCTTGGACTGGGTTCACAGTGCCCGACGCGTCTCTAGGTGTGGAAGGAAACATATTATCACCAACGAAAGCCATAATTACAAATATTTATTAACAACACACAAATACAATTAACAAGTTACACTACAAGTAGAAACCCTGGAGAGATTATTCAATTCCCTAGGTTAATCTTGATACACAACTCTAACATTCAATTCTAACCTTTAAATCTAATATTCCCTACTAAATAATCTCAGCTATCAGAATTGACAAAGGAGACGAACGCTTACTAACGTCAGGTCGGTACTAACTCTAATCCCTTTGATTATTTCAATGATTAACAATATCAATTACTATCTAATACGCGCTAAGCCCGCTGGACAGATCCGTAGACGATACTTACAACTAGTTTGGCAATTCCTTCTCCTACTGCTTTCTTACTAAATCTAGACTTTATATAGTCGAATTCATTAGCATATCACTATCTCGTGTTTTTCCCGAGGAGGCTGTGAAATAGAATAATTGCTGGCCCCAAAGTTACCCAAGAGGATTAATGGAAAATAAACGCGGATAGACCCGTCACAGCCCCCCCCCCTCAAGAAAAAAACGGGATTTATAACAGGGTCTCAATGGCCCGATATAAATTACTTTGAAAATTTTAAGTCTTAACTTATCTAGACCTCTTACATTTTAGTTTAGAAATAACTTCTATAGAACAATACGCTAAAGAAACACTCCAAAACTACTAGCTCAAACTTTATAGTCACTCCTAGATTTTAACTTTTACATTCATTATATAAGGTGTACCCCATTTGGGCGAGGACCAAGGAAAAACATTCCACTGGAGGGGAAAACCCTTCCGTACACAACCCGCAATCTTAAATATTTTAAATATATCTTGGGTTTTACATTTCTTTATCTTCAACACAAAAATCTGCAAAACATCAGGGTAAGCCACCCTGAAATGAGAACTGGATCAGTGGACGTACAAAAAAAATTTTTGAACACTTTATACACACAACATTTTGAATCCACACATATTTAAATTGTCAAATACTTTACAAATTTTATCTGGTTTCTAAAAATAAAACTCCCATTCCAATCGCGTAGCGCTGTTAGTGTTATGGTTAAATTCCTTTCTCTCTACGCCATGAATCCCAAAAACCAGATATATACTAATATACACTTCAACATGTTTAGATATACTACACAATTATATACAATTTTCAAAATATTCAAAATATAAACCAACAATACAATGAATTCTCGCACATTTAGCCAAGCCTTTACGGTAAACAAATGTAAACATACATATGCTTTCCACAATTTAGAATATATTTAAATATACAAAAGGGGTCATTTCACTCAATGCAGTGAGACTTTTGCATTAGACAACATTACTAACAAAACGAGACTTGATTCTTGCAAAAATTCTACCGACTGCCTGTCAGTAAAAATATAAATGAAACAATACAACCTGGCTAATATCTTGCTCCTCTTCTTTCTTTAATGTCTCCTATCTGCACCTCCAATGACGTGGACCTTCTGCTGGGTTGACTCCTTCTTTGCTCCTGGCAGTCTGGTCTATAGTCTCGGCGACTCCTCAAGTTGTAGTTGTGACCTCGTCCTTCTTGATCTCTTCTAGATGGGGTGAATCTTTCATGACCTGCCAATGATCCTAATGCTGATCTTGATCTGGCTTTCCCATAGCTTTCTCCGCCGTCTTCGGAACTCCTGAAGTTGAACCTTTTCTGTTGGCGATCCCTTTCTGGAACTTGGCTACTGCAGCGATCGTCGACTTTGTATCGCTTCTTTAATTGCACATTCGACGAGATGGAGGACGGGAGTCTTCGCTTGTCAAACTGTCTCTGTATATTTGCTTTTTTTCTCCTTGGCTCCTCTGTAGAGGATTCAATTCTCCTCTTGCCTCTTCTGGATTGCTGAGTTTTCACGAATTTTTTCTGGCTCGCCTGTGATATCGAGTCAGTTAAAGTCCTCTTGCACCGACCCTTAGTCAGCTCGTGTCCGCTCCTTTTTGTCTCTCTAAGATTATTTTTATTTCCTACTCTACCATTTTCCTGTTTTCCACCAAACTTATTATTCTTAGAACTTTGTGACCTATCTAACCCATATCTACCATCCTCAAAAGTACTCGACTGATACTCGGATCCTCTGCTAATTGAACAACCAACCTCCACTACACTTTCATCACTTTTTCTCTGATGGTAAATTCGCACTTGGTCTATATTGACTGTAGTTCTTCTACCTGCCTTTCAAATTACAACATTATTGTTTTTAACACTTACAACTCTTAAAGGACCTTCGAATTTAGGACAGAATATTGCTACCACCTTTTTACTGGCAGAGTTTATAGGATGAGTTTCGACCAACACTAAATCATCCACTTTAATGTTAATTTCGCGTCTCCCTTTGTTGTAATATTTTGCCCACATTTCTTGCTTTTTCATTGTATTCTGCCTAGCTTCCTCAAACACCTTTTCAATATTCCTAACCACAAATTCTGTACCATCTGTGACCATCACAAGTTTTTGAAATGGGGTAATAATTTTTCTGCCCAAAAATAATTCTGCTGGGGCCTTTCCCGTCGTTTCATGGACTGCCGTTCTTAATGCGTATGCGAATTCATTTAAAAACCTATCCCAGGATTCATGATTATAATTTACAAAAGAAGCAATCATTTGTAGTAAATCGCGATTAACACGTTCCGTTCGATTTGATTGAGGTCGATACACTACTGTTTTGACATGCTTTATATCTAATCTCTCACTTAAATGTTCAAAAACTTCAGATACAAATTGGGGACCATTATCGCTGATCAATTTAACTGGAGCTCCATATCGCGAAATATAATTTTCGAACAGGGCATTGGCGATTATTTTTGCGGACGCCTTTCTGAGGGGTATTATTTCTAACCACTTCGTAAAATGATCTGTTATTACACAAATATATCGATATCTTTGGGGTTTCGATGCTGGGTAGGGGCCTAATAAATCTAATGAAACTATTTCATTCGGATAACTAGTTACAATCGGTATTAAATGACCGGCCGGTAACGCGTTCTTATTGTTACATTTTTGGCACGTCTCACATGTCAAAACATAATCGTATATCACCTAACGCATGTACGGAAAATAACATGCATCCTTCACGCGTAAATATGTTTTCCGTATTCCAAGGTGTCCAGCCATAGGCTTATCATGAAATTCGTGCATTATCGCACCTCGCATCGATTTTGGAATATATACCCTCATTTCTCCGAGAGAGGATGCGTATTTCGCATAAAATAACAATCCTTCTATAACTTTAAAATTCTGGGACCAGTTCCCACAGACCCCCGCATTTACTGAACTGTCATCGGGGTTTTGTAAGTATATGACCCAGCTCGGGGTTCTGCTCTTGTTCAGCTATCAATTGCTCCCTTGACGAAAGTACCAAATCTCTAATTACTGCACAAGTTATATTGCTACCCTCAAAATTTTCCACAGGGTTCCGCGACAACAAATCTGCCACAACATTTTGAATACCTGGTCTATGTTCCCATTCAACATTAAATTCGGCTAGCTCTTGAGCGACCATCGTATCATACAACTTGATAAATGTTTACCATTAGTGAGTTTCGTTAATGCTGCATGGTCTGTAATTACTTTTATATTTAACGATCCAAAGTAGGTGCGAAACTTGTTTAAAGCCCAAATCACCGCTAAACATTCGCGCTCGGTTACTGTGTAATTGCGCTCCGCCTTATTAAGTGTGCGGGATGTATATGCTATGGGTCTCTGACTTTGCGTAAGCACCGCTCCAATCCCAATAGAACTCGCATCTGTAAAAAGCTCAAATTGTACATTAAAATCCGGTAATTTTAGCACAGGTGCTTCCGTAATTGCACGTTTGATCGATTCAAAAGCAGCTTGCGCCTCTTCCGACCAATTAAATTTCCTACCCTTCTTTTTTAAATCATACAGTGGCTCGCAGAGATCTGCGTACCCCTTAACAAATTTTTTATACCATTGGGCCATTCCAAGAAATTTTGATACTTCTTTCAAATTTTTTGGTGCTTTCATTTCGAGTATTGCCTTAACTTTAGATTCATCCGTGGCTATCCCATCTTTACTAATCACGAGGCCTAAGTATTTTAGTTTTTCACATCCAAACTTACACTTATCTTTGTTCAACGTCAACCCCGCTTCTTGTAATAACCTAAATACTTCCCTTAAATGTTCTAAGTGATATGTAAATGATGGAAACGCAATAATAACGTCGTCCATGTAGACTAAGACACACTTCCCTAACAGAGGTTTCAAAATAATATCAATGGCCTTCTGAAGATTTGGCGCTGCCCCCGATAGGCCGAATGACATGCGCTTAAACGCATAAGTGCCGTTTTTCGTCACAAAAGCCGTTTTGGCTACATCCCTAGGGTGTACTGCTAATTGAAAATAGCCAGAGCGCAGATCCAAGGTACTCATTATTTTCGTGTGAGGAATATTGGTAATTAAATCCTCTATGAGTGGCAAAGGATATCTCGGGTACTTAGTTACCGCATTAAGTTTGCGATAATCCACCGCAAATCTGTAAGCCTCGGGATTGTCCTGGGGTAACCCATTCTTTTTACGACACAAAACTACAGGAGATGCGTACGCCGATTGAATTTCTACGATGGTGCCTTCTCGTAACATCTTATTATATGATAGTCAATGATACCTTGTTTAACCCTGTCATATCTATATGGTCTGGAGACAACTGGAAGGCTCTCCCCCGTATCGATTTCATGATATAATACATGAGTAAGACCAGGTGAGAATAGACTTTTAAAACTATTAAATAACGATTTTAAATCCATTTGTTGACTTTGATTTAGTTGTGAACTCGAAAGATCAATTTCTACATTCTCCTCAACAACTTTTAATTCTTCGATTGGCGAATCCGGAATCGCTAAAGACTTTTCCTCGAAATTCATAGTAATCTTTGCGTTTCTTATAAAATCGACGCCTAAAATGCATGGATATTCGAGATCTGTCAGTATGTGAAAATCCCATTTTTTTGTGAATTCTCTGATTCGAATTTCTAATTCTACTGTCCCTACATTGTTGAAACAGGCGCCCTGAGCCGTTATAACTTTTGCATTTGATTTTTTTATTGGTTTATAAGAAAAATATGCCCTATATATACGTTTCTTCAGAGATAAACTACTTCTCGGCTCCAGTATCCCATAATGTCTTAGTGAATATGTCGTTCACTAAAATTGGCACATACGAGAGTTCTACAGGAGACATCCTTAAAGCAAAAACCCTTATAGGAGGTTTCTCATCAACATGCGATCGATCTTGATTTCGAACGCTTAAAAAGTTTAAATTTTTATGACTACCCCTATTCCATCGATTATTCGACCCCCGTTCAAAATTATCACTCGGACCCCTATTTCTATATTGATCTCTTCTATCACGACTTTCGAATCCATGCTCATTCCTATCAATACGGTTCCTGTTCTCGAACCCTTGATTACCATAGTTCCCCTGAGGTCTCGTCCCATAGGAAGTTCTATAACCCTGCCTCCTATCATTTTGACGTTCGACTACCCCAGTATCTCTCCAATTTCTATTAGTACGACCCTCGTTAGACCTCCTACTCACATCACAAGCTCGTCTTTCACTATTATTATTGCTCGAACCCGGATTGTCTCTCCTCAAATATCTGTCCTCATACTTGGATATCATCTGAAGCAACTGCAATTGAGTTGTTGGATTTCTAATCTCAATATATTCCATTAATTGCGGTTCCAAACGGGCAACAATATGCTCTATCAAACTCTCTTCCGACATATTTAATCCCAACTTTGTATGTATTTTAAGAATCTCGTAAATAAAGTCTGACGGAGCCTGACTGTGACCCTGATATGACGAATAGAACTTGACTTGCAATTCAGTCTTATTCCTAACCGCTGGGAAATTTGCCGTCAAAGCTTCTTCAATTGCGCGAAATCGGTAGCAGTCCCTTTCACTATCGAAGATCCGAAAATTTCGTACCAGTCCAAGACTCGACCTCGGAGACCTTAAGATAGTAACATGCCAAATTATTAGGTATCTCGTAAAACTTAACATTACTGTCAATATATTCCAAAATTTCCTCTATATTTTCCACACCAGAAAAAAATTATCAGGCAAGAGCCTAAAATTGCATCCGACTCCCATCTCGGGGTTAAGAGAGAAATGTCCAGAGAACAAACTCGTTGGGTGCCATTGTCGTGGCCCAGTCCTATCTTGTACTGGGTTCACAGTGCCCGACGCGTCTCTTGGTGTGGAGAAGTAAACATATTATCACCAATGAAAGCCATAATTACAAATATTTATTAACAACACACAAATACAATTAACAAGTCACACTACAAGTAGAAACCCTGGAGTGATTATTCAATTCCTTAGATTAATCCTGATACACAACTCTAACATTCAATTCTAACCTTTAAATCTAATATTCCCTACTAAGTAATCTCAGCAATCAGAATTGACAAAGGAGACGAACGCTTACTAACATCAGGTCGGTACTTACTCTAATCCCTTTGATTATTTCAATGATTAACAATATCAATTACTATCTAATACACGCTAAGCTCGCTGGAGAGATCCGTAGACGATACTTACAACTAGTTTGGCAATTCTTTCTCCTACTGCTTTCTTACTAAATCTAGACTTTATATAGTCGAATTCATTAGCATATCACTATCTCGTGTTTTTCCCGAGGAGGCTGTGAAATAGAATAATTGCTGGCCCCAAAGTTACCCAAGGGGATTAATGGAAAATTGACGCGGACAGACCCGTCACAGTGTGACTGGAGCAGTTATCCTGCTGGAAGAGAGAAATGGGCCTTCCCCGAAATATTGCCTTAGAGTTGGGAGTGCAGCATTGTCCAGAATGTCCACATACATCTCAGAGTTCATGTTTCCAATCACATGAACTAAAGGACCCAGGCCAAACCACGATAAATACCCCCACACCATTATGCTTCCACCACCAAACTTAACAGTTGGCGCAATGCAGTCACTAAAGAAACGTTCGCCGGACTTCCGCCAAACCCAGACGCGTCCATCCGACTGCCAGACTGTAAAGCGAGATCCATCACTCCAAAGAACAGTTTTCCACATGTCCACAGTCCAATGACGGTGAGCTCTACACCATTGCTATCGATGCTTCGCATTTTGTGGAGTGATGTTTGGCTTGTGAGCGGCAGCACGACTATGAAATCCCAAGTTTTTTAACTCTCGATGGACAGTCCTGCTGCTAACACTAATTCCTGATGAACTTTGGAACTCCTGAGAAATTTCCACCAACGAGGACTTGCAATTTTGTTTCACTGCCCTTTTCAGAGTTCTGCGGCTGCGTTCACCAAGTATTTTCGGCCTACCGGTTCGTTTTTCTGTCATTTCACTGCCTTGACATTTCCACTTCCCAATTATATTACTCACAGTGGATTTAGGCTTCTGTAGAATGTCCGCAATCTCACGAACTGATTTCCCACAAAGGTGGCATCCCACTATACTGCCACGATCAAACTCACTAAGCTCCTTTGACTTACTCATTGCCTCACAAACGCATAAATAAATCTGACAAACCACTACAACGCATTTATAGCTTTCAATTACGTATCAAATTGCGTCACTCGCCAGAACCACTTTTTTAAGGGGTGTTCGGATACTTTTGGCTAGATAGTGTATTTCCTACCATCAAAAAGGTTTTAAAAAATACAATTTTCATTCTGTTAGTTTTAATATACAATTATTTTTTGAAGTTTTCTAAGAAAAAAATTGTGACATATATTAATAATTTTAAAAATTTCTCAAAATATATACCATTGTTAAAAATCGGAAAGCATACAAACTTAAAATTTCAAAAAGAAACGAAATACGACAAAGTAATGGATGAGCTATCCCATCCATTAGTGTACGAGAGTTAGAAGAAAAACTAGCCATATAGTCAAAACAACACAATTTATAATTACTATTCTCAACAACAGCACAAATTCCAGTTAAGAAATGCACCAATTGATAAATATGGGAGCAATAGCGAAGTAGACGAGATAATTGGAGGTATAATAATAAATCGGATCACTTACAATTAGCACTTCCAGGCATTACACCTTCTTATATTTGAAGATAATTTCTAAAGTAATACAATCTAAAACGTCCGAATCCAATTTTTTCTAATTGACCAAATCGTCAGTCTTAATATTAATCAAATAATCTACGAAGTGCCCTCTTCTAGCTTTACGTTATTTTACATTAATCTTCACTACTATCCTTCAGCTTCTAACCTCTTTCTGTCTCACCCGAAAGATAATACTTAAATACACGATATAATTTACATATATTGCATCTTCTTCTAGAGGAAGTTTTCAATTAAAAAATATTTAAAGAAAGTTATTCCCCAAGAGGACTGTTAGGAAAAACGCAGATAGATCAGTTACAGCTTAAATAAAATTTTAGAAACAACAACAAAAAAGAGAGAGAGAGGAATGGTCTGACAAACATAAGACATTTAAAATTATACGATGGTGGACAAAAGACGAGTAAGACAAAACAAAAACGTTTCCATTTTAGGTATCCGAATACGTTCGGAGTACTTTCTAACAAAATAGCAAACTAAAACATTATAAATGCTCTTTTAAGACTCAATATCAATAAATACTACTATTAAACTATCAAAATTTAAAATAAATTACCTGAATTTTACAAAAATCACAATTATAAGTGAAATTTTAGTAATATTTTTGAAAAACTTGAAAGCAGTTAAAGAAAAAAGTAATAAACATATATTAGTAAAAGTATTACAAAAACAAATAAGATGCATTTATCTAGAAAATGTACTAAAATTTTAATTTTTTATTAAAATTTGAAAATTTTAGAGCTGATTGAGTAAACATTATAAGAAATGTGACATTCTTTATGAGACCATTATTTAAATAAAAAGCCATAACTCAAAAAGTATTCACACAATAAGAAATATTTTAGTACATTCTCTGGAAACATAAATATCAGGTTCAAAAAGTTTTATAGAAATACATTAGTAATATTTTGAGTTATCAGACTCGCCATGATAGATTTTGAGCAATTTAAATGCCCACTTCTGGTAGATCAAAAACCTACTTCCGGTTTTTCTAAATTTATCAAATTGTTTGTAACTTGGCCTCTAGATAGTGTAGAAACGAAATAAAGCATGTTTCGTAAAGTCAAAAGATAGCTTTTTTTCAATAAAAATAAAAAACAAAAATATCTATCTTGACTGAATTTGGTCAATTTCAACGTGTTCGGATACCTTAAAAGCATAAATTATGATCTGAATTGTATGTGAACTCCAAATTTTAAAAGCAGACACAAACATTTTAAAATCCTGCAAAAAAATAGCATCATAGAACCAATTCAATTGGTAAAGGCTATTAAATTTAAAATTTATGATTCACTGCAGTCATAGTAACACTTAGTAAGTACTAAGTAGATTAATTTCATAGAGTACTGTGACTTACTATAACTTAGTAGACTAAAGTCATAGTAAGACTTAGTAGATTATATTCAGTATAAATACTGAAAATTAGAGGGGTTTTTTTATACCTCAAGTTAAGATTAGTGATTAACTTTCTTCCGGTTGAACTGAAAAGGACAAACCTTTCATTGTTATTACACAGGAATTTAACCGAAAATAAATTTTTGTCTATTTTCCGCACAAAAATCATTCCACGTATAACTAAACTCAATAAATTTATATTATTTAAAACACATTTTCTAATTGAAAATACATGTTTCTGGTATAAATGGCTCAAAAACCTAATTTATACACTCCTAAAGCTTAAAGAAATCTACAAAATGCACTTATGAAACAAACTAATATACTGATTTGTTTTCATTTCACTCGAGATGCAAGCTCGAAAAAATTATTAAAATCCAAGTGACAATAAGTGTTAAAGAATAAACGACATGGGATGAGTGAAAACATTTACATGTGTATCCAAAACTTACAAATAGAAAAAATTAATACGAAAAATTTTTTTCTTAGAAAAGTTTTATACTCTGTAACATTTCGTATATAAGCGATTTCCTTTACAAAAATAAAGCTTGTAAAGAAGGGGTGCCAAACTCAAAGGCTAACTTGAGTCTCAGAAACAAGGTTTAGATGGGATGCAAAAAAATCAATATTTATAGAAACTTTGAATAATACATTACAATCTATATCTATATATATAAAGGAGAAAAGCGACTCACTCACTGACTGACTGACTAATCACGATATCTCCGGAACTATTCAACCTACAGACTTGAAATTTAGTAGACATGTTCCTTTCATAGAGTAGACGTCAGCTAAGAACGGATTTTTTTTCCGAAATTCGAAACGCAAGGGGCGTTATACGTAATGGTTTCCATGTTTAAACTACTTGATGTACAATCTTGAAATTGGGTAAGCAGGTTCCTTTCAGAGAGTAGAGATCTGCTACAAAATGAGTTTGGTGAAAATCGACCCCCAAGTGGCGTTGCAGGGGCTTAGGGGGCGTTATAGATAATTATTTCAATTTTAAAACTATTTGACGCACTGTCTTTAAATTTGATATATAAATAGACTCCTTTCGTAGAATAATGATCAGTTACAAAACAGGTTTTGTGAAAACAGACTTCTAAGTGGCGTTGCGGGGGATTAAGGGGCGTAATAGATAAATATATCCGTTTTTAAACTACTTCACCTACCTGCTTGAAAATTGGTAGGTAAGTTTCTTTCCTGGAGTAAATATCCGCTACAAAATGGGTTTTGGGAAAATTGACCCCCAAGGGGTGTTGCGGGGGCGGAGGGTTTAAGGGGTGTTATAAATTCCGATTTTTAAGTTACTAGACGTACAGTCTTGAAACTTAGTAAGCAGATTCCTATTCATAGGGTAGAGATACGCTACAAAATGGGTTTCGTGGAAATTGCCCCCCAAGTGGCGTTGCGGGACTTAAGGGGCGTTATAGATAATTATTTCCATTTTTAAACTATTAGACGCAGTCTTTATATTTGATAAATAGATTTCTTTCATAGAGTAGAGATCAGCTATAAGAAAGTTTTGTGAAAACAGTCCTCTAAGTGGCGTTGCAGGGGATTAAGTGGCGTAATAAATAAATATTTTCGTTTTTAAACTACTTGACCTACCTGCTTGAAAATTGGTAGGAATGATTCTTTCATGGAGTAAATATCCGCTACAAAACAGGTTTGGGGGAAATTGACCCCCAAGGGGTGTTGCGGGGGTGGGGGTTTAAGGGGCGTTATAAATTCCGATTTTTAAGTTATTAGACGTACAGTCTTGAAACTTAGTAAGACGATTCCTCTCATAGGGTAGAGATACGTTACAAAATGGGTTTCGTGAAAATTGCCCCCAAGTGGCGTTGCGGGACTTAAGGGGCGTTACAGATAATTATTTCCATTTTTAAACTATTAGACTCACAGTCTTTATATTTGATAAATAGATTTATTTAATAGAGTCAGCTATAAGAAGGTTTTGTGAAAACAGACTTCTAAGTGGCGTTGCGGGGTATAAGTGGCGTAATAGATAAATATTTTCGTTTTTAAACTACTTGACCTAGCTGCTTGAAAATTGGTAGAAATGTTTCTTTCATGGAGTAAATATCCGCTACAAAACGGGTTTGGAGAAAATTGACCCCCAAAGGGTGTTGCAGGGGGTTAAGGGCAGATATAAATAATTATTTCTATTTTTAAACCATTAGACTCACAGTCTTGAAATTTGGTTAGCAGATTCCTCTCATAGGATAGAAATACACTACAAAATGTGTTTTGTGGAAATCGACCCCTAGGTGGCGTTGCGGGGGTTCAAGGGGCGTTATTGATAATTTTTTTGCATTTTTAATTAATTGGACGCACAGTCTTCAAATTTTGCTAAGCAGATTCCTTTCATAGAGTGCAATTCCCCTACAAAATGGGTTTTGTGAAAACAGACCCAGAAGTGGCGTTGCGTGGGCTCAAGTGGCGTTATAGACAATTATCCCCATTTTTAAACTGTTAGACGTACAGTCTTGAAATTTGATAAGCAGATTCCTTTCGTAAAGTAGAGAACCGCTACAAAATGGGTTTCGCGAATATCAACTACCAAGTTTAATTTCGGGAGTTTAAGAGGCGTAATCGATAAATATTTCCATTTTTAAACTATTTGATCATCCTGCTTGAAAATTGGTAGGCATGTTCCTTTCATGGAATAGAGTTCCTCTAACAAATAGTGAAACGAAAATTGACCCCTAAGGATATTTGCGAGGGGTCAAGAGGAGTTACAGAAAAAAATTCCTGTTTTTAATTGTTAGACCCATATACTTGAAATTTGTTAAGCATGCTTCTTTTGTTGAATAGGGATCCACTAAGAATAAATTTTAAGCAAATCAAGTTCTGGGGGATTGCAGGGGGTTACTGGGAGGTATTGACAAAAAAAATTACTTTTTTCGATCTACAAGGACTATAATAATGAAATTTTGTTTGCCTTTTTCTTTTGTTGAATTGAAATCCGCTAAGAGCGGTAATTTTGGAAAACGGCTCTCAACGGGATTACGGGGATATTGATAGTAAAACTTTTGTTTTTTTCTGTTAGATTTAGACTTGAAATTTGGCTTGCATGTTCAGTTTACGGAGTAGAGATCCACCGAAAATTGGTTTTGCGGGAATCCACTTTGTTTTTGAGTTATGAAAGAGCAAACATCATTCTATGCTTCAATTTTAGAGATTTTTAGAAAATACGAATTAGATGAGTTCTGCCCCTTTTTTTTTATCAACAGGTGACAGTTACAGGTATAAGTATATTTTTCAATTCAATCGAATTCTTAATGCTAGGACTTAGATATCAATAATTTATACATATATATAAGCAGTAAAAATTTATAAAACATCATGAAATACCCAGCGAAGCGGGCGGGTAACGGCTAGTAAACATATATACACTGCTGGCCACCATAATTGCAACACCAAGAAAGACAAGAGATAGCACAACAAAATTTATTTTGTAGATAACATGTTGACCAAGTATCAAGTGATGAAATTTATAGATTTCTGTGAAGCGTGGTTCCTGCCAGAATCAGTAGCCAGAGTAGCCGCCATTGTTGGAGAACACCGCTGCCACACACCTCGGCATTGATTCAAAGAGACTTTAGATGTGTTCTTGGGGTACAGCAAACCAAGCAGCTTCCACACGTTGCCAAAGTTGATCTGGTGTGGCAGCTGGGGGTCCAACGGTCACATATCCGCATTACAGTTGTTTGGTTTCGTCCAACACGACTACTGATTTCCCTGAAAGATAATCCACAATCTCGGTAGGCCACTATCTTTCCTCTGTCGCACTCGGATACTTGATCAAAAGCTGATCGCTGTTTTCTACAACTGTTCTCTCTCTGGTTCTCTAGAAATTAATTTATTGTGGATTTATTGCTAGAAAGCTTTGGCGAAGCTTTGGAAGCCTAACTATTTTTTCTTAAAATCATTATATATTTGTCCATCGTAACACTGAACAAATTGAATATTGAGGTTTCATGCCCTCAAAAATTTAGTACTGAAATTAGTTCTTTCACCGAAACTTTATTGGTAAAGGTATTTCTACCGGAGAATCAAGTTCGCATTTCTCTTATCTCAAAAAACAAAGAAGATAATTATAAATAAGGTGGCGTAATAAACATAGAACTACTTTATCTTTAAAAAATAATTGAATTTCTGTTCAACTCCAATTCTAGTAGCTTGCACATCTTAAAAAAATTGTAAGCTCTATATTCCACCACCATCAATAGGGAATATGACCATTATGGTGGTTCAAATCGAACTGCATGTGGAGTCCCAATGATCGATAGATATATTCCTTAATATTTATTCGAGGGAGAGATTCTGTGGCTGACAAATGTAATAAAAAAGTATTAGAAAGCCGCACAAAGCAATCTACAGGAACATGTGGATGTGATTTTCTTTTATGAATGATAGCATGCGTTCATGTCAAGCAAAGCTGTATTTTTGAAAGGGAGGTATTGAAGGAACACGTAGGGCTAAGAAATCTCCTAATTTGCTCTCGATGGAGAATTTGGGGAATGCTTGCCAGATATAGACATCTACTTCTGTGAAACTCTACACCTTGGGAATCAGGATACATATTACAACAAATTTGAATTAATTGCATGATTGAAATTAGGAAATAATTTTCGGTGCATTTATGCACGTGTTTAGTAGATCATATTTCGATTAATGGTAAAAATCGGAGTAATCCTTAATTTCCAAGTTATTTATAGTCACGAACTTCATGAACGTGGATATATTAATTCCAATTCGTGGGTTGGAAAGTTTTACCTTTGCCTAATACTTTGTGTTTGAAAAATGCTGTGAAGTAAACGGAAATGGGCTGAGGTATTCGCATGGTGTGGTGTGAAACTTGGTACAGTTTAATTTCCCTAAAATACCACTTTTCCTTTTTCATTTGTTTTTATTCAAACATTTCATTCAGTTTAAATAAAGAATTTTTGGAAAATAATTGCTTTTATTTGTAAAAATGATTTCAGATATCAGTTTATTTTTTACAACGACAACAAAAAAACCACTTTTGTAACTTAATAAAAATTAAATATTCGCATTATGTACTCAAATATTTCAAAAAGTACTAAACGAAAAGTAAAAACTAATGCTTTCAAGAAAAGATACACATTTTGGGCGACAATTTTGTAAATATATACATTTGTGTAAACCGTATATTTGGAAGAAAATACTTTTCAGCGCACATGTCAATTCCCGCGCTTCATTCATTTCCACACCTCGCAAACTTTTATTGTAATTTTTGTAGCATTTTATAATACTAGAAAGCAAACAGTTAATATATGAGTAATTACTAAATTTTGTGTATGAAATAAGGCAACGAATTAGTGGGAGACATCTCAAGTGTAATGTTCTAAAAGTTTTAATATTAACCAGCATTGTATGCAACTTAAGGAGACAGTTTATTAATACCGAATCTTTTAAGAATAGTCTTGGTCGAGATTGTCCAAGAGCTACGACGATCGAGGAAAACCAATATTCGTCCATTACAGCAAGACTTAACAGAAGAGTAACCAAGGCGATTCATAAGTTATTCGTGTTTACACCTGCATAAACAAGTTTCATCATGCTGGATAGTTTTTTATCATCCCGTGCCAGAAATTTATTTCCATGCTGTCATTACTTGGCTGACTTAGAGGTAAAGAACTCACAGCAACTGCTCTCGACTCTAGTTACATTAAGGAACTATTGACCATGCAGAAAGAGAGTCTGAGACTGGAAAGGGGATAATCAAACAGTGCAAGATCCAAGCTATAGGCAGGATGTTTTAGCACTTCGACTTTCAAGTTTCTGGAGGTTTAGACTTAGTAGTGGGTGCTGGAATGTTGGCTGGACGTTACAATGTGCGCTTTCTGTTAATTGATCAGTGCTTAATACCTGAAAATTCAATTGCATTTGCTTAGCACATAGATCAACGTTGAAAGCGTAATCATACAGAATAAAATCAAAATGCAGAAACTCCCCTCCCCCTCCCCGAAATTTCCCCAAACTCACAATGACCTCCTGTTTGAAACACAATGATTTGGTGACAAATTATACAGACTGGTCAGCAGGATGCAGCCATTATTTCTCCATGTCAGGATTTCGGAAATAAATCCATTTTTCTTCCTCTGTCATAATTCACTACCTAAATCAAATGGCTTGGGAATGGAAAGGAAGTTGTTGTTAACTTCCACACGCTGCTGCGCTTTAATGAATCAATTTATAAGAACGTTTTCGACAGCGTTCGTGTTCCAACATGAGCTGATGGATGTGTCAATTGATGCTATTTTGGGGAGGCTCAAATCTTGTATTGTTGCAAATTTGAGTGAGGGAAAAGCAGCCGATGACTATAATTAACAGATTAATACATATTAATGGACAAAGGACTCACAAGGTCAAATTGACGTATATACACAAAGAAATATTATAACAGATTATTTACAGTAGTGGAAAAAGCACTCATTATAAAGATTTACAGCTCTCCAGAAACGGCTATCAAGAACAGTTCCACTAGCAGGAACTTAGATAGTTAAAGTCTCTCTGTCTTATCGCAGACAACGCACAAGCCGACTTTAATCGTGAATCACTCGGCCGTTGTCTCAAAGGTTTCTTATATAGCCTCATGGAAATTTCCAGAGATCGATTCCACAGACTTCTCTATGGTTTCTTGGCGGTATAATTTTTCAGCAAATTTGTCATCAAGGGCGATAAAATCACCAATCTGGTAACCCTGCTCACAAATCCTTGCGTTGCTATAAATCTAATTCAAGTTCATGCTGGGAAGAGAACTTGTGACGGATTTATACGCGACCTTCTATTAATAGTCCTCTTGGATATTCTTTTGGGCCAGCAACAATTACCAATCTTCTCCTAAAGAAGGAAACGTGATATGCAAATTAAGTTTATTATATATATTCCTATTTTGTGAGTTAAAGAGTTAGTGAATTAGAAGTGAAGAGAAGAGTGAATTAAATGTTAGAAAGTAAGAAGTTTAGTTAACTAGAAGTGACAAGGAAGATTCAAGGTAAAGATTACCTTGTAAAAGATTATAGCCAGGATGAGAAAGTTAATTTCAATTGATTAGAAAGCTGCCTAAAGTCAGGTACTGTCAACTTCATATTACGTTGATGTTTAAAGTGTTAAAGTCGTTAGGCGGACATTAAGTACTTATCTGCTGTGTAAAGTAATATTAAGGAAGAACCACATTATTATATAAAGAAGTTATTTAATGTATTCACCCCAACCGCGACTCTCGTCTCTTCCCTCTGTTGCTTGACTGAATTATCCTATTTATAGTGTTATTTGTGTTTGAGTCGATTATAGTGATAAATAAAATAATTGGAATTTATCATGTCGAATGATCCTTCAATTCCTTCCGCACCTTTAGCTGGGTCACAGGGTAGAAGGGAATTAGGCTCGTTTGAAACTTTATTTTCGAACTCAACTTTTAAAATTCAATTTTCGACAAGGAGAAAAGTGCTGCAGAGAAAACAACACGTGTTGTTTCAGTATCTAATACATGGGAGATACGGTGTTCAATAAACTTGGACCGATGCTCGTTATATTCACAGAAAACGTGTCAGTCCCGTATATGTTTTGTCTGAAGCTAGTATCACATTTCTTCAAGCACTTCAGCTGATTCTGTATTGTACGTCTACTCACACAATACTTGAACTTCACTAATACCTCTCATTTCTAATCTTGCACTCAGACACTCTTTCTGTACAAACGCAAAATAACAAGAATTGCTTTTTTGTCCAGCAATGGTGGTGAGCTGTGACACACATTCGTGCATGCGTTCACCCCGATTGCTACCGATTATTTAGATCTCCATATATTCTACCAAATGGGTACTTGGGGTAAAAATTATGCGCTACGCATTGTGAGCAACGAATTCACTAACATGGAATCAGAATTACGAAATATTGACTTCGTGTGGTGCCTATGATAGAGATATAAGTGAAGAAAGGAATAAAAATTTTTAAAAAAAGTATTGGTTAATAAAAATTGAGGGTCAGAAATAGGGAAAGATGGCTGGGGCATCTCGGAGAACGTCTTCAAAGTTTATCATAAATGGCAAATATCTATGAGAGAAAAAAAGATCTCAGGTGTTTGAAAAGTTACGCAAAAAATGATGTGTGTTTCCATATTCTGTGGAAACAGCAAGATATATCAAAATTATTAATTAAAGGTTGAGTTATGTTGCACTTAAATTTAAAGGAATTAGATTAAATTAAACATTTAAACAAGTTTTACTAGAGGAATGAAAGATATATATTGTAGGCAAATTTCTTAGTTAAAAGTGTGGTATAGCTCCTCTCATTCACCCTTAGTATCACAGTTTGATTTTTATTAATGTCACACTCAAAGCAACCTGAGGACTGCTGATGATGGACAACCATTTTGAACTGCAGTCAAGTAACGAGGACGATACCTGAGATGGTACCTCATTCTGGCTTTGAGTCTCGACAGATTTAACCAGTATCAGCCATTCTACACGGTGGATCTTCAGTGATACCAGGACTCAAAACGAACTTATGACTCGCCTACCACGAGTTTCTGACCCTGACCACTCGACTACAAAGACAATGCCAGCATCATAAAGCAGCTTCTTAGGACAAATGGAGTTACATTCCTTCAAATGACCAAATGGTCTCTATAGAATTACAGAAACACCACTTCCCCTAATACACATTCAGGACCATTGAAAAAAGTTCTTCAGATAATGATTCAGATAAGAGATTCACTTAATCCCAACATGAAGACAAATAAGCAAATACAGTATGTATAATTTAACAAATACAGTGCAACTTTGATAGCGTGTCGGACCCCCCTTGTTGCAATACATATCACAACCCGATCCGGCATTGAGCTGATTGGATGTCAGATGTTGTCCTGAGGTAGATAAGGCTACAAATTTTGACCAGCCACCTTCAAATCATGTACAGAGTTACACGGTCGCATCTAGCATTGGTCTCCCCGATGTTCTTCGGCGGGCCAGTCGTGATATAGTTTTAATATGGCGTAGAAAGTCTTGAGTTACTCAGCCCGTATATGAACAAGCATTTTCTTATTAAAATATTGCGCCTGTAAACCATCTAGGAAAAATGCCTCGTGGAGTCAAAGAATGTTGTCAACATAAAACTTGTCCATGAAGATTCCACATACCACAATCAGAGTGTACCAGCTATCGTAAACTACGGACCCCAGACAATTACACTTGCTGTGCGGACAATGTGTCACGCAGCAACGTGGATAGAATTGTACCATTCACCATGTGGTCACCTCACCCTTACACGGTTATCATCTGTCTCCAAGACGAATCGGGATTCATCACTAAAAACCATAATTTGCCAATCTGTGAAATTCAACATAACTCTGGCTTGACACAACTATAGACGAAGTCACCAATGTTTCGGTGTTAAAAGCAGTACATGAAAAGGGCACTTTGACAGTAGATTCGCTTCCGCAAGGCGTCTAGAAATGGTTTGAGGAACAACTGGCTGCCCTACATTTTATTGCATTGTGGGACAAGTCTCTGTGGGATCTACGAGCGCTTGTTGAACATTTTTTGTGGTCTTCCTAGTCACTCCAGACCCAGCTCTCCACACGTGGGTATCATTTCCTGTCAACTGCTCCCAACATGTTCTGACGGCCCACTCTGAATGATCGACCTGGCGACTAGCATATGGTTTTTATTTCGATTATCCCTTTTATGTTCTCTCAAACTCGCGTTGCTTGAGCGAAATGTCTTCTCATACATCTCTCTCTCCCTGGCCTTCACTTTCTCAAATTCTTCTAGAGTGGGAAAGAGATATCGCTACGTTTATAAATCTTCTATCATGCGCCGATTTAAATCGGACCCACTTTCTGATTACAGCACTACTGTAGGATCTGTTATCCTGTAGGGCCACCAAAACGAATCATTTCCGTAAAGGACATTCCTTAACTACTTTGAAAAGTTTCGCAATTGTAACTCACTTCCTTCTTGATGTGCTATTTTCAATGTTCCTGAGTGTATTACAGAAATCAAACGTAGCTAAATATCTTCATGAAAACGTTTCATCTGACATTATTCTGACAGCTTAGTAGCCATAAACTTCAAACCTCTTCACTACACTTGATTCTCAAGGGTATTTTTGAAGATGAACAAAAAGAAATGCTGTCAGACAAGGAAAGATTTTTAGAAGAGACTGGGCTGTCCATCAAAGAAAGCAGAGGCTTGCTTGTTGCTTCCAAATCCCTGTGGTTTTTATAATTAACTTTTGTAAAAATTCCATCTGTTGACGAGTAAAGAAATGTCTGTAATTAAATTATTTCCCTTGTAGTCTTACACTACCAACAGCATTCTCCTTCAACACGGGACAATAGAAAAGAAATATGATACTTGTTCATTGGTTAAAGAAACATATTCTGAGACACATCAAACTGTTCCCATTTTAATTGAAATGGCATCATATTGCAAAAATGAATTAGTATATAATTACATGTGAAATGAGCCTATTTCCCTTCTACCCTGTGACCCAGCTAAAGGTGAGGAAGGAAGTGAAAGATGATTTGACATGATAATTTCCAACTATTTTATTTATCACCTTAATCGACTCAAACATAAATCAATTTAACACTCTAAATAGGATGATCCAGTCAGACGACGGAGGGAAGAGACGAGAGTAGGGGTTGGGGAGAATACATTTAATAACCATTTTATAATAATGTGGTTCTTCATTAATATTACTTTACACAGTAGATATATACTTAATGTCCGCTTAACGACTTTAATACTTTAAATATCAACGTAATGGTAAGGTCACAGTACCTGAACTTAGGCAGTCTTCTAATCAATATAATTTATCAATAACAACTCCTTTCTTTAATATTTCACAGGGCCTTTTCAACCACTTGCGGTGATCTTTACCTTGTATCTATCTTGTCACCTCTAGTTAAATGAAATTCTAACTTTCTGTTATCTATTCTCTTCACTTCTAATTCACTAACTCCTTTAACTAGCGAACAAGAAATATATATAATAAACTTAATTTGCATATCACGTTTCCTTCTTAGGAGGTTTGGTAAATTTTGCTGGCCCCAAAAAAAAAAGAATACCCAAGAGGATTGTTAGTAGGAGGTCACGTATATATCCGTCACACATGCTCTTCCCAAAAGATTCCAATTCTGCCAAAATATTAATCTCAGAATTTTCAGACGCACTATGACATGTGACTGTTTCAGTAATTTTCGTGATCTTGGGCACCTCTAGTCGTCGATGATTGTAAAAATCACATTCATAGCACCACAGAGCCTTTTTCGTTTCTCAAATGCTCTCTCACGAGTTTTTTCTTTAAGCGAATTGTTCTTTTGAATTTATTTTCGCCAACGAGACTAGGATTTGCTTTAGATATCTGTGAATCAGTCATTTTTACTTTTGAAACTTTCTCTTAACCATTCATATTCGTTGATCTTTTCAGCTAAATATCACAGTGAGACACTATATTTATCCAATTATCTAAAAAATATTTCATTTTGTAAGATACTCTACGCTTTAATTGATCAGCAACAACTAAACCTCTTTCAACTCCTCATAAGTGGTGACTTTTAATTTAGATATCCCCTCTCTAAAATAGCTATCAAGTACTTTAGAAAAATTTCTCCGAGACTTTTAAGTTTCCTTTTGATTTCTATAAAATTTTTGACTTAGTTTTTTGGAAATAAGCTTGCATCACTTAAGAATCAGTTCTTTAACAAAATCATAGTTATATATATATATATATATATTAGACTGTTCAAAAGATTCTCTTGATAACGTATTTGAAATCCCTGGTGGAACTACATTCAGTAAGAAAGCTACCCAATCTTCCTCCGGAATACTTGCAATTTGAGCACGGTTTCCAAAATTAACCAAGTATTAATTCATTGGTTAATTTTGGAAACCGCACCACAAGGTGCGGTTTTCATTAAATTCCGGAATTATTTGTATTGAATGTGTGAATCAGACATTTTTTACTTCCTGACCATTCATTTTGAATTGACTCGCTCAGTTCCAATTCAAGACGCTTCATTTCCAAATCATATAATGTTTCCTTCGTTAATCGCGTTATTTAGCTCTTCTTGCCTAACTCTCTACCATTGCGTTCTTTGCGTCTAATGCTATCTTCTGTAACGAGTAATACAAGTACTTCTATACGAGTAAGTGAGCCCTTTACATCTTCAATAAAATTTTCACTATCGTGAATGTGCGTGCAGTGTGAATAACAGTATAATATTAATAATATAATACAACAGCAATGAATAACAGAGTGTGTGAATAGATAGTATGATATTTTATACAATAAAATCAATACCTAGCAAAGAAACTCTAGAATCTGTTTGCATTTTTTAAATACTTTTAATTTTTACAAAATATTATATGGCAGTGTTCTTTTTACAGTTTATTTACAATACTCTTTATAAAAATAAGTATTTATACATCAAAAAATTAAATCACCTAAGTACAAATTCGAACCCGATCAACTCATCTCAAATGAGAGTGCATGAGATGCACCATTATTACTTTTTTTTTCTTTTGTCTAAAAACACTTAACTTATTCTACACTTTATATGAGTACCTTAGATATTTCATTACGAGTAAGAAATTTCACTACACAATACAGTTATAATCTAAATTTTTCTAGTACAATACGTATTTTCTCTCATTAAGATTAAGCATTATTTGCTGCTATTCGAAAGACACAAACAACAAACGACGTGCTTCACTTAACTTTTTATATTATAAATCTGCGTTCTCTATTGTAAATTTGAAATGCAAAAAAAATTAATCCAATTTAGTTAAATTATTATATATCATTTACAGCTGTATATATAAATATGAATACGCAAACTTCAACTTGCATTCCATTCAAACTAATCATCTAAGGCCTTCACTTTCAAACATTAGTTTAACCATATGAAATGAGAGGGAAAAGCCTACCTGGATTCGAATCCCATACGAGCAAACCGTTACGTAGAACAGCAGCCATGACAAACACAAAGTCACAATACTGCTTCCTCCCTTCTTATACCGTTTTCATATTAATTATTTTAATTTCCATTTTCATGTTACTCTAAGTGTGTAGTCAAGAGGCATTATAATTTTCCTTACACTATTACAATTTTATACAATATTTACAATTATATACAAGGGGTGATCAAATGAAAAGGTACGAACCGACATAAAAATGAAACAGTTAAATATTTGCATATTCCGCCAAGGGAGAATGTAGCGAGACATCTCGGGATGCCATTGGAGACTCTGACTGGGATCGGATCATGCGCGGGTGCCCGCATGCGCAGGAGAGAGCAAAGGCTCTTATAAAAAGTGGCGTCCAAATGATGCGAGCACAGAATTACTCGAGCACAGAAAAAGCATTAATTCCGATGTGTACTGTGAGATACTCCGACGCCTACGCAGGTCCATCAAGAACAAAAGACCGGGGCTGCTCACGGAGGGTGTGGTTCTGCTCCATGATAACGCGCGTCCACACGTCTCCAGAGTCACACAAATGGAACTGGACAAGTTCCAATGGGAGACGTTGAACCATCCGTCCTACAGTCCGGACATGTCACCCTGCGATTTCCATGTGTTTGGTCCACTGAAGAAACAACTGAAAGGAAAGCGCTTCAACTCGGACGACGTACTCAAGGACACTGTGAAGGACTGGGTCTCGTCACAGCCACAGGAATTCTGGGAACAAGGAATCCTGCGGCTTGTTCATCAGTGGGATCGTTGTGCTCAGGCCTATGGTGTATATTTTGAATAAAGTCTATATTTGTTCCCACCGTGTCGTTTCGTACCTTTTCATTTGATCACCCCTTGTATTAAAACGCTTTTTTGAGGTTCTTTTACTTGATGCGTGCCTCTCAGTTCGAACCTCCTCTTTTTTAACTTTCTCGTCTAGCCTTCGTGCAGAGAACAATTCAACTTTAGTTTTATACTTCGAACTGAAAAGGATAGGCTATTATGCCATTAATAAAAGAAAACATGTAGCAGGTAGACAACTATATCTGAAAAATGCAGACCCACCTTTATTGTATGCAACAGATAAAATTGTGATAAATGAGGAAAGATATGATGACATTGAAATTAATTCCTCCTATTAAACACGTTTGTAATAAAAATTGCTAGACAAATAAACATTACGAAAGCTCATACTACAGCTAACAAAGACATTTATATTTTTAATAATACTTATAACAAACATTAATATATATTAATACATTATATAATATATTAATACATTATATAATATATATAATATATTAATATATATTATACATTAATATATATTAATAATACTTGTGTAATGTAGATAACAGAACCAGAACAAATATTCATTTTTGTTAAAATATTTTATAAAAAATGTATATAAGGAAGTTGCGGTGGTTTCCAATGTTGGGCTGACTTCCTGTTAAGTAACTAACTATTTCCCAAGGGTCACTTAGTTTTTGTGTTTTTTTAGTTAGAAGAGGATAATATGCCAACACAAATTCTGGGTAAAGTCAACCTTTTACATTATTTTGGTCAACGCATCTGAGAAACCAACACACCGACTCCGACTTCTCTGAATTTT